>SNQJ01S0012686.1:114968-126488 GCA_010110895.2 Picea sitchensis
TATCTTATTGCATATGGTTGAGGTATGTTCCATGGTTATATCTTTCTATTATTTTCTACATACACACATATAAACACATCTAAAAGGTAGATCAACAAAGTGTTTGACAAAATACCTCACTCAGAAAAAGTTTTAAAAAGACACCAAAACAATGATGATCCTTGCATAATGGCTTGGGATAATTACATTGATGAAAACATCTACGAGATTGAGCTTCTAGATGGTGTGGGCATATCACCCATATTCAACGTTTCAGACCCGTATCCTTACAAGTAATATGATACATAGGGATCAAAATATAAAGAGAAGGTTAAGTGGGAGAAACAATTGCCTATAGCAGAAAAACCACAAATGGAGAAGATCGTTGATCAGAGGATTGGAAAGAAGACCAGGAGGAAGACCTATTTTTAGTATCTGGTCAAGTGGAAAGGACACCCAATAGAATATGCCAGTTGGGAAAATGAAATTGATATCCAGAAGCATGGAAAGTTGGTGCAGGAGCTCATGGATAGGAGTCCATGAATTTTTGTCCAGGGGAGTATGATGCAGGAGCATCGTCAACAAGCACATGTGGCAGGAAAACTCAGTTCTTGTGAATCATTTTAGAATCTTAAAACGTTGGCAGTTACTGCGAATCTTTTGGAGCTGATTGAAAAACAAAAGAAGATCAAATGCTTGGAAGCTGAATGATCATGAGTGATCTGGGAGTTTCACTCCTAGTCTTGAATGTAACTGAACTTAGGTAGCCATTAGGTTTTATTTTCGAGTAGACGAGTAGTCGGGGGGAACCCTAAGGACCCTCGGAGATAAATAGAGGTTTTGTACACCCAAATGAGGTTGCTGCAAGTTAGTAGGAATTTTTCTGAGCTTTTTGTTGTTGTTTGATTATAGCTGTATCCATTTTATTTTGAATGAATATAACAGAGGAAAATTGATCCAATGTATGGTATTGTTATTGTTTGCAATTCCCTGTTATTGTTGTCTTCATGAATGAATGAATCTCGTTACGAGCGTATGTAGTTTTGAAATGTTTGCATAAATTTCAATCGTTTCTCTTCTTTTGAGTCTGTGCAAGGTGTGCACACAGTCCACAAGGAGTGCGTTGACAGAGTCTGTTTCGACTCATAAGCTCATAAGAGATAACGTAAATTTTCCTTTGCAAGGAGTGCAAAGTGACTGCTACAAGGCATGCACAGTCGTCCACAAGAACCCAAGCCTTGCATAAGAATCTTCTACAAGGAGTGCATAGATTCAAAATTCTTCTAAGTGTCGAAGTGACTCCGTAAGAGGTCAGAGGAGCAGAAGGTGAAAAAACTTAGAAGAGATAGCACTTTTTAGAAGTGCAGATGATATCTACGGGACATACTCGTAGGAGGAACAAAGGCGAGGCCTTTGAACACTTAGAAAATATTCTAAGTCGGAGGAATTTGGAAGCTCAGGAGGGAGAGCAACAGTGGACATTAGATCATCGTTCAGAGGACCAACAACTGTATGATCAAAACAAGGTGCGTGAGCCTTAGTGCTTTGTACACGCATGAGAGTGAACTTGCCAAAGTTCCAAAGTCCCGAAGTAATTTGGGTCCGTCCATCATCAAGGAGGATATGTGGCGCGAGATCCACAACTTCAAAAGTTTGTAGACGAGGAGAGAGTGAAATATCCAAAGTAGATCTTGACTTTTGATCTCCAGGAGGGGTATGTGTCAGTAGATTAGAGTCTTTGGGTGAAAGAACTTCGAGAGAAGTGAGTGCATAAGTGTTTGAAACTCTCGAAGCCCGAAGAGTCGAAGCATCAAAGATCCAAAGAGCCAAAGCGTTGAAGAGACGAAGTCCCAAAGAGAACCTTGACTGTCAGATAAAAAAGGAATACACGGTGACAGATCGAGAACTTCGAAGAAATCAATTCGAGATCTTTCTGTTGAGAATTGAAACTCCCGAAGCTCGAAGAGCCGGAGAGCCGAAGTAAACGTCAACCGTCGAATCGTTCGAAGTAGACTTGAATCATTAGATCCAGAGAACAGGTGGCGTGAAATTGTGGATTCCGGGTAAAGACTCGAAGTAAACGTCGATCGTTTGAAGAAAATCCCCATCGTCCGATTCAAGAGGAAACATGGTAGAATCCTGTGTATTTCGCAGGAAGCAAAGTCTGAGGTTTGAAAATACGAAAGTCCGAAGACCCGTAGGTATCATAGCCGTTGATCAGAAGAGGACGCATGGCAGAAGACCCTTCATTGCTGAATAAAGGAAAAGTTTGAGACTTGAGAATTCCAAAGTCTAGAATTTCGAAACGACCCCATCCATCGATCTGGGAGAGGGAGATCTGAACTGTTGGTTTCCAAGAGATAGGTCTCAGTCATCCATTTATAAGCACCATTAAGATCATGAGATCGACGGTCACCTCACATTGCAAGGATAGAAGGTGCTTGAGCTTTACGAAGTCGAGGGCGGGCTGCATTCGAGACCACAGTTTTGGCAAAAGAACATGTGGTGGCTCAAGGTGAATTGCAGGGAAAAAAATAGTTTGATTCCAAACCACCTTTGAGCATGCCCGCAATCGTGTGTTTGCGTGAGGTCACCGCCCAAGGTCACATCTAAGGAAGGGCCAAAAGAAAAGGAGCTAGCGCCAACTCTGAGATTTCACTGAGTGTGAAGGGGAAGGTCATAGGTGCCATAGAACCTGCACCAGAGGATGAAAAGTGCCTATGTTAATTTGTAAGTGAGACCATTAAGGTCTCAGAGAGCCAATTTGGCTCGGAGTTGAAGATCCTTGACCGCGAGGTCGCGCAACCTTTATGAGAGAGAGGGGGTCTGCATTAATATGTCATTGAATATGTCTTATCAAACCCATTGAAATCAAATAATCTAATAGGGAAGAATTCTTTAGCATTAATCTAGGCTTGGTGGTATATGATAACACTAAGTATTTAGTAGTAGCTTGAATATCGATTTTTCCTATTTAGTGTAGTGTATTAGCTTAAACTTTGAAGAGAAGAGATGGGTTTCAAGGATGATGTATGCTTTCCAAAATAAATATAGTATTTGTTTACAACCTCTTATTTTATATAGTTCCCTTATGGTTTTATTACATAATGTTTTGTCAATCCCTTCTTAGTGACCTTGCAATTCCTCAAATTGGGTTTTGCACATTTCATTCTTATCAAGGATTAGTTGGAACTCCTTGGAAGAATGGTATGGAAATTGTGTGAAAATACAACAACAATTTCACAACACAAAGGCTTTTATAGAATATGATATTATGACACTAATATGATGTTAATACGACACTATATATTTATATATGAGATGATACTTTGATGCAACATGATGTGAACACGATGCCCAAGATGTGTGACAAATTTTAGAAATACTAACATGACACAAAAAAGATAAAACTATGAGGCTAACATATGTAGGTATGATGCAAAACATTAATAACATTTTAAAAATAGTTTTAGCTTCATAAAGCATACACAAATTCGATGCAAAGTCATGTTGCAAAATCTCGATGTGCGCCAACAAAAAAAAATTGGAAATGGGAAAATGGGTTGTGATGACGCAAACAAACAATGCAATAACTTATATTGTGGTAGTGAAAGGAATTAAATGCAGGACCTCCAAGTCCAAGATTCACTCCATGACTGATCAATTCAGGATTTTCTTCACATTACTTCCATGCTAAGAGGCATTCAATTATAAACCCTTGAATCTTGAAGCAACTTCCATGGCTCCTTTATTGCCAGATACAAATAGCGAAGTGTGTTAAACATCTTATCTTCTTGAAAATTTGCACCACCTTGGAAATTTTATCTCTATACATATATAGACAATAGAACCAATCTATGTATGGAATTCAACATTGAGTAATTCCCTCATTTCCTAGTCATGTATATCTACCACTTACCATTGCATAAGTTACCCTCGACCTGTTGATTAAGGTTGGTTGTCATTGATGTCAACCCTTGAAGCAAGACCCGTAGCACAAAGGTTTGGGTAATGGACCCAATACTGTTTGATGTAAATATGACTCATTATTGTTTTGTCATGGTTGATAAGAAGTAAATATGGATGAACTCCAAAGTGGTCCCCTTATGGTGAAAGGTAGCTTTAATCTTGTCCCTCATGGGAAGACGTTTTTTTTTGGAGTAAGAGAACCCATGTAATTGTGGAATAATGAGATGAAGGAAAGTGAATTTAATAGGAAAATATAGAGATGGATAGTTCTTTTCATGTATTTTTCTATGGTATGTGGGATGTCACATAAATCCCTCATGGTTAGAGATTTATGGCCATTATAAGTTGGAGAACCCAGGTTTAGTTAATGGACCCAAGTTTGTTTGATGAATTATATGATGAGTTATGATATATATTTCGGATAATACTATTCTATATATGGATAATACATGTCATGTGATTTTAAATTGGTATGTAGAAGCGTTATAACTCCCTCACGGTTTGAGAGTTATGGCCTTACGAAAGTTGGAGGACCCTCATATATGTAATGTCATCTAGAAGCCCCAAAAGGTCAAAGTAATCAAAGTGGTTTTAAGAGATTTTAAAAGATGAATAATAATGAAGTGAAGAGTGTATTATAATCCAAAGTGAATACAAAATAAATTATTTCAATCATAATTTTAATGGAAGTAGAAGTGGACCCAACCCTAAATAAGGAAAGTGGGGCCAAGTGACCTAAATGTTTTAAGGAAGCTACTTGGAGGTATAAATAAGAGCCAAGGCTCTCATTTTGAATCACACTTGAACATATTGAATATCTATAGGTGTAGGGTTTACAGAATGATATCTAAGCCAAAATTACGAGGAAAGTGAAGAGAAAAGAGGCCGAAATACAGGATAAATTCTTTGATGGTGCTTTCTAAGTTTACACTCTGTGAAAAATAGGGTTTTGTGAGTCCACGAAACTGAGTAAAAATCAAGTGTTTGGTAAAAGCGATACTAACTACTTACTAACAGATCCAAATTGATTAAGGACCAAATGTATTTGGTTAGAATTACAGTCTGATTATCTTTGTGTAGCTTGAGTTTCATATCATTTCATGAATATTTTATGCGGGGGGCGGCACACTCTGAGTCGCTCACAAAGCCAATTGTTGAGGCTACAAATCCAGTTTGGACTGATGATGAAATTGATGAGGGGCTTTTGGTTGAGGTACATAATGGTGGTTGGAAGGACAAGTAGTTGATGAGTTGGTGCACATACATGAGGTTGGTGCATGGTTGATGGTCTACACTTGTTTAAAGGTCTGCAGGTTGATTATAGGTTGAAGTGCAGTTTGATGCATGGTTCCAGTTGTTAGTACAGGGTTTATAGTGGTATATCTCACGGTGACAATGTGACAGTGGTTACATCATTCTACTTCGACTTCAGACATGGAAGGGCGGGGCAGGATAGGTGGTTGTAG
The DNA here is from genome assembly GCA_010110895.2 of Picea sitchensis. Taxonomy (NCBI): domain Eukaryota; kingdom Viridiplantae; phylum Streptophyta; class Pinopsida; order Pinales; family Pinaceae; genus Picea; species Picea sitchensis. The sequence goes on from SNQJ01S0012686.1 coordinate 120,383, forward strand.
AGTACATTGCTCCTTTTCATTGTAGGAGGGTTTGGTGACAGGTCAGAGGCTTCCAAGGCATAATAACTATCCCACCCAATGTCACCGATGGGGGGCTCTTTCTATTTAGGATGGCTTCAGTCCAAGGGAGGCGTCCCTAAAGCAATCTGGTTAATGAAAGGGATAAAAGGGATAAAAGGCTCGAGGGATATGGTGTCCTTTCCGCGGTCGCACTTGATGATGAGATAGTCGAGATCTTCCTTTAGTTGCTTTTGTTTTGCGAGACAAGACAAATAACTAGTATATGTGTGTTGCGGTGGGTTAGTACTTCAAAAGCAGTAATGACTATCTTCAAATATACCAATGAGCAATAATCAAATGCTATTATTATTGTGAAGTCAATGATTGCTAAATAAAGTCAAATGACTAATATCACTTCTTCAATGGCACATCAAAGAGACAAGAGCATTCAATGTACACAATTAAGTCCTTGTATTATCATTAATGCAATAAATATCTCGAATGGAAATATATAGATAATGTTGTTTAAAATACTTTAATAAATGCTATAGGTGTGGCGTCAAACATTAATTTAGGTCAAATTTAGGACAATTGAGTGGAGCGTTTTAGCAAATAAACTTATGGAAGTGATCTCGGCTCAAAGCCTATCAATAAGGAATTGAAAAGAACTGTCTAGCGTTCTGCAAGCTAAGCAAGAGATCAAAGCAATGTAACGTCACCTATATAAATTTTGTAGTCTGCAGTTTAGGGTTAATTTGCTTGAGAAGTGGGCCGTTTTGACAAATCAACCGATGAAAACTTGTAAAACCTCTATGGCTATGACAAAAGTGACTAGGCCACACTTTTCTATCCAAACACAAGTTCAAAATCAGTAGGACGTCATCTTATTAAGGTTAGTTAAAAGCTTGACTAGGGTTAGAGCTAGGTTAGTTAGGGTTTCAAATTTGAGAGTGTTTGAAAAGAGTTTAAGAATAAACAAGCTCAAAAAAAGGTTTATAGACCAAAATGCCTTGGGTTAATGGGTGGTGTGAGGGTGAGACAACTTGGAAGGCTTAAAGTCAAGAACAAGAGGATTAGGGTTTGAGAGGTGTTGCTATGGCAGGCCACCAAACCAAACCTAAGGAGAAAAAGGCTTACTAGGTGTAGTAGCTAAGGCTAGACTAAAGCTTTCTCTTCTTTCCTTGAGACTTCTTTGGAAAAATGGCTGGCTTATAAGCACAAATCTAGGGCTGAAAAGTGTTGCTTAGATCTGAGGCTTTTCAAAACCACAGAAGCAAACCCTAAGGTGTAATATAAACTAAATTAGTGACCTAGGGCCTTCTTTCTTCCAACTTGTGCCAAAACTAACTCAGAAAAGAAGAAATTTGGTGTAGCTATGGCTAGACTAAACCTATACTCAAATCAAATGGCTATAGCTTCTGTAAGAGGGGACATGAAGCCACAACCTACTTATTGGATATTTGGCTTCCTAGGGTTTCAAAAATTAAGCAAAATAATAATAACAAGATATACATGCAAGATATTGAATCAACAACCATTCATTCAAGTTTTGATGAAAAACATACAAGAAAACTCATGATGAAGCATAATCCACACCTAGTTGTAAACCTTCCAATGATAGATAGCACCACTTGCCAAAAGAGTCTTCAAGAAGAGTTGTGCCTCACTCCAAAGAGAAGAAAAAAACAAGACAAATTTGAAAATGATATCTCTCCAAGGGAAACAGGTTATGTTATGATAAAATGAAGAGGCAAGGTCACCTATTTATATGATACTTCGACCTTTAATTTACAAATAGGTCAACAAACGGTGACATAGGCGGCGGTACATTATTCAATCATTTGTCACTTTACGTACTTCGTCTTTAAAAATGAGGAGGAAATGAAGGCGTCAAGCCCCCTTTGCAGAGCGTTGGCCCCTTCGGGGCATAACATCCTGTAGCTTGAGGGCGTTGGCCCCAGGAGACTCCTGCGGCCTGCTAGGGTGTGCCAAACAAGCCCAACCACGCTACCACTTGCTCCAGAAAACGTCCAGTTAGACTTGGGTGGCGTCCAATCCATCTAGGTCAACGTCCCATCCCTGAGGCTGATCCCCCATAGGCTAGGTCTGCCAAAACGCGTCACGATGAAGGCGTCCTTCTTCTTCTTCTCTCCAGGTACCTGCAGGCTGGAATGCAAACTGTCCTGCCTTTGCCATCCCAGCGTCCATCTGGTGGGCTCTTGAGCCCATGGAGGTGCGACCAATCCTTCCCATGTTACCCGCCGTCCCTCACGGGTACTGTCCGTGGGTATGGTCACGCATCAAAGCTACATGTACTCGGGGGCTCATGAGTTCTAGACATCATAGCAATGTAAATCACATCTCATCTATTCGAGTATTATCAAACATATGCATAACATCCTAAAATCTTCTAAGAGCTCCAAAGAAAGACATTACCACGGACCCACTATACAAAGCTAAGGAAACGAAGAGGGCAACCTATTGGGCTAGCCACCCTGAAAATGGAAGAAGTTTCCTCAAAGGGTCATTCAAACCATGTATAATGAGATGATGTGGTTTTAGGTATGTCCCAGTCATAGTCGGACCAAGGGGTGGTGTAGATGCATGGTGCCTTTGTGGGAGGCCCATTTTGTACCCGTCATGGATACATTTTTCCAAGCCCTTATTGCCTTATCTTTCTTTATTTGCATTTTACTGAAGCCTTGGCCGAGAGGATGTCTTGGTGGCCAGAGCTGACAGTTACCCACTAGTATCTTCTGCGAAGATGAAGGCTAGCTGTTGATGAGACCCCACTCGCTGGCCAGCAAAGGTCCAGCGCCACAGTTTGGTGACGGTTATTGAGCATAATGTCATCTGGCTAAATACATGAACATAATGGAGCATTTCGTGAGACCTCTCATCCTTTTGGTTAGGTCTTGTACTTATTTGTTATCATTTTCTTAGGGTCCCTTAGTTTCTTATCGAGGCTTTTGGCTTCCTTCGGGGATCCCACAGGCTGAAGCATCTCTGGAGTTTTCATTTTCCCTGTAAACTTTTATTTTTTTGCCAGCTGCTTTTACCCCACGGGCCTTTAGCCCCTTCTTCCCTGAAGACAAGATGTACCACGGATGGGTGTCTAATGGCGGAACTAGGGGAATGGGATGGATGGCCGGGGTTTAATGTAAGAGTGATATGGTGGGAGTAGAAGCGGTAAACACGCAAACCCCCTTGGTAGTAACGAAACCCATGAATCTGGTGACTTGCTAAGCTACCTCATCCCGATCACTAGCGGTGGTCAAGTGGATTGTGAGATCAAGCGGTCATTAGTAGAAAGGAACCTAATGCATACATAAGAAAGTTATAATGATCAAATACTTGACACATACCATGATACCTCCGGACCAATTACCTCTCATGAAGCAAGAGCAGCACCGTGCAAGCCCGGTGGCGAGTGAGTGGTGGAGTGCTAGCGGCGGGGACAAAGCTAGCTGAGAAAGAAGAAACATGGGCCCTCGGGAATATTACTCAAGTACAGCTCTCGGTACTCCATGTCTAGGACCATGTGTACCTCGAGACATGATCTCCTAAATCCTCGTCGGATCATAAATGTGTCAGATAGACTTCCTTCCGGTTCTGTTGGAAAATAAAAATTGGTGCTTCCAGTGAATGTGATTCTTGAAGACATATAAGAAAAAAGCATTTTGTGGTTTTCTCTAGATTTAGATTTCCATAAAACAACTGTTGTACTTTACGTAATGATAATGATTTTTTATTTTTTATTGCTCATTATTAGATAATATTTCTACATTGATATAACATTTGAAGAAAAAGGATTATAATTCTGCTATTACTAATTCACCCCCTCTCGCAGTAATCCAACAAATTGATGATTAAAGGTTGTGGTTGTCATTGATGTCAACCCTTGAAGAAAGAACCCATAACCCACCGAGTTTGGGTAATGGATCGATAGTGTTTGATGTAAATATGACTCATTGTTGTTTTCATGGTTGATAAGAAATAAATGGATGAACTTTCCAAAGTGGTCCCCTTATGGTGAAAGCCCTCCACGGAAGATGCTTTGTGGAGTAGAGAATCCATGATTAATTGTATAATAATGATGAGATGAAGGAAGAAGTGAATTTGTTGGGAAGAAAATATCATAGATGGATAGTTCTTGTCATGTCATTTCCGATTGTATGTGGAATGTTTACATAATTCCTCCACCGGTTAAGAGAGTTATGGCCATGAGAAGTTGGAACTGGGTTGGGTAATGAGACCCCGAGTTTGTTTGATAGTGAGTTATGATATATTTTTAAGATAATACTATTCTATATGTATATTACATGTCATTCCATTTTAAATTGTTATGTAGAGCGTCCACATACTCACCTCAACGGGTTGAAGTTATGTATACAGTTGGAGGACCTGTTTTTCATCTAGAAGCCTCGAAAGGTGAAAGTAGTGAAAGTGGTTTAAAGGATTTTAAAGGTAAATAATAGAGTGAAGTGATAGGTGTATTATAATTCAAAGTGAATACAAAATAAATTATTCAATAACAATTTTAGTGGAGAAATTATAAGTGGACTCAACCCTAAAATAGGGAAAGTGAGATGACCCAGAAGATGTTTTTTAAGCCCAAAAGGTCAAAGTAATCAAAGTGGTTTAAGAGATTTTAAAAGGTAAATAATAAAGTGAAGTGATGAGTGTATTATAATTCAAAGTGAATACAAAATAAATTATTTCAATAATAATTTTAGTGGAGAAATTAGAAGTGGACTCAACCCTAAAATAAGGAAAGTGGGGCCAAGTGACCTAGAAGATGTTTTTAAGGAAGCTACTTGGAGAGTATAAATAAGAGGCAAGGCTCTCTCATTTGAATCAAACTTGAGAATATTGAATATATATAGGAGTCTGAGGTTTACAAATGATATCTAAGCCAAAATTCTGAGGAAAGAGAAGAAAAGAAGGCCGAAATGCAAGGAAGGATAAATTCTTTTGATGGTGCTTTCTAAGGTATGTTATTTTCATGTCATCTCCCCATTTTTGCTATAACTTTTTTTCTATAATGATTCAGATATTGACATTGCTATGAAAGTGAGAAAACATATCCAAGTATATGTGGTTAAACATTTAGCTTGTGGGTCGTTGTATTTTGGTAGTTACACTCTCTGGAAAATAGGGTTTGTGGCCAATCCTGAAACTAGTCAAAATCAGGTGTTTCGGGTAAAAACGTCATAACTTCTTCATAACAGATCCAAATTCAGTGATACCAAATGTGTTTTTTAGGGTACATTCTGTAGTATGCTGTGTAATAGTTTCATATCATTTCATCAAAAATTTTGTGCGGGCCACGCTCTACAAGGTCACTCTCTAGAATAAGCCAAAATTCAACAAGGTATGTCATTTTTGCTATAACTCCTTTTATGAGAGGTTCCAAGTAGTTCCACTTGGAGGAATTGCATAAAACACACTGAAGAACATTGTATATCAGTTTCATATATTTATACATTATAGGTTCAAAGTTATGATTACTTCAAGTTAGGGTTGTTGACTAATCCAAAACTTGGCATGTGAGACTAAAGAAAAGTTTGATGAAAATGATAGTCTCTTGTTTTTAAAAGTTAAGGAAAGTTTGCAGGAATGTGATCATATACACCAGGTCTATACAGAGTTACAAATCAGATTTGGATTATGAAATTGATGAGGGCTTTTGGTTGAGGTACATGTTGAGTACATGGTTGAGAGAAGTAGTTGATGAGTTGGCACACATACATGAGGTGTATAGTTGATGATGTTGGTACATATAGATGAGTCATAGTTGATGAGTAGTTGACACATGATTGGTATGCACTTGGTTATGGTACAGGTTGGTGCATGGTTGATGCACTTGTTTAAGGTACAGGTTGGTGCATGGTTGATGCACTTGTTTATGGTACATGTTGATTACAGGTTGATGCATGGTTCAGATTTATTGGTACAAGTTTACAACAGTGTATCTCACAGTGATAGTGTGACAGTGGTTCCATCATTCTACTTCTACTTCAGGGTGGCAGGACGGGGCAAGGACAGGTGGTTGTAGCCACCTTCCAGTTGTAGCCGGAGAACATTGGGGGTTGTAGCCTCCTTC
>SNQJ01S0012687.1:10414-26337 GCA_010110895.2 Picea sitchensis
CATTAAGAACATGAAAACAACTGGTGCATTGGTCAATCCAAATGGCACCACTACAAATTCATAATGCCCATACCTGGTCCTAAAGGTTGTCTTATGAATGTCTTCTTCCTTGATTCTTACCTGATGGTATCCTTCCCTCAGGTCAATTTTTGAGAATATCTTTGCTCCTCTTAGTTGATAAAAGAGGTCATTGATTCGGGGTAGAGGATACCTGTTCTTTATAGTGTACTTGTCCAGCTGTCAGAAGTCAATACACAACCTCAAGGTTCCATCCTTCTTTTTGACAAAAAGTACTGGTGCTCCCCAAGTTGAAACACTTGGACATATGTACCCTTTCTTCAAAAATTCCTCCAATTACATTTTTAATTATTTTAACTCTAGTGTGCTCATTATGTAAGGTGTTTTTGACACCGGAGCATCTCCTGGCACTAAATCAATTGAGAAATCTATCTCCCTCCTTGGTGGCAATCCTGGTATTTCTTGGAATACATCTTCAAATTCCCGTAGCACCGATAAATCTTCAAGGCTTGGCCCCTTTTTATTATTTGGCTCTTCCACATGAGCTTCATATAGTTGACATCCTTTCCTAAAACACATTTTCAGTTGTAAGGCTGAAATATCCCTTATAGAGATGGGTCTTGGAACTCCTTTCACAGTGCTCTGTTTCCCATTTCCATCAAGACATGTAAATGTCTTGTTGTGACAATCTAGGACAACATGATGCTTTTCCAACCAATCCATTCCAATCAGAATATCATAAGACCCCAATGTTATGATATTTAGATCCATACTAGTATTCATGCCATTAAGACTTATGGAACAACTTCTGACCATATCATGGATTGTTCTTTTGGTTCCAGTGGCTAAATGAACCAAACTTGCTTTTCCAAGTTTACTTTTCTCCAAATGAAATCTATCCACTATCTTAGGATCAATGTAGCAATGAATTTCTCCTGAATCAATCAAAATAGCAACAGGTCGATTATGATCTTACCTTCCACCTTGATCACATTGGACTGGTACTCTGCTTGTCGATCATTTAAAGCCGCATAGATTCTTCCCATATCTTCGACTATTGTAGCCTCTTGGATGTTATGCACAGTATTCACTTTGTCCTTTCTGTGTGGGCAATCCTTGTACATGTGATCTTCCTTGCATCCCCAACATTGGATTGGTGGTCTTCCCCTTTTTCCCATGGAATCTTCTTTCTTGAAATCCCTCTTAGCATACTGATCTTGATGATTTCTATTAGGCTCATTCATGTTGAAGGAAGGTTTGAATCCTGGCCTTGCTCATACATGTATTTATCCTTCCTGATAGCTTCAGTCAAGGTCTTGGGCTCATCATACTTGATCTTTTCCTTATAAAAGGCTGGCAATCCACTTAGAAATATTTGTATTTTCACCTTCTCATCACCAATGAACTTGACATATTTTAACAATCCCAAGAACTTCTTCTCGTACTCTTCCATAGGCATGCTTCCCAACCTAAGTTCAAAGAACTCCTACATTTTCTTTTCATAGAAATGGTCTGAGAGGTACTCCTTCTGGAAGTACTTCTTGAACTGCTTCCAAGTGATCCTACTCTCATTAATGTGCTCTACTTGCTTTAGTTGGTCCCACCACATTGCAACTTTCCTGTGTAAATGGTAGGTGGCAATCCTGGATTCTAGATTTGATGAATAGTTATGCAACTGAAAATATCTCCTGAGCCCAAGCAACCATGCTTTGGCATTATCTTCCCTTTCTCTTTCACCCTCAAAGGAAGGTGGCTTGAGCTTCCTCATATCTCCTTGCAAACTATCTACCTCTTGTTTCCTTCTTTGGTGTCTGACAGGAGACACCTATGGACTGCTTACGGGATCATTCGATGCATAAAACTTTATTTATGAGTAAGGGGGTGAGTGGTGTCCATGAGCTCTGCTAGCACTTCAGGAATAACCAGCTCTTCCACGATCAACCCTTCTTTCATGGCACCTGCCTTCTTCCTCTTGTCTTGAGTTTGATCCCTTCTTCGTTTGTCTCTGCAACTTATTTAAGCTCTGCAACACTCGAGCATTTATCTAACTTTTCTCTCTCATCAGTTTCTCATTGTCTACTTTCTGGCTCTGCACTTCCATCTTCATGCTTCTTACCGTTTATATTAACGTTTCCTATTCTCCTTTACCCTTGCGTCCAATGGAATCTGTATCTACATTACCAACTCTGGTATTATGGCCTTTGGCCTCCTTATCATGACTAGAGGCTCCCTCACCTTCTTCCATTTCCTCAATACACATCCTGAGTTGATGTGTTTAAACCCCTTAATTTTGCAAGATGTGCAAGCGACCATTTTGTTAGAATTATGCATATGATAAACAAAATTGCCAAACCATGCTACATGTATATTTCTTTTCTTCGTCATGGAGATCATATCCCCATTCTCCGAAAATAACAATGTCCTATTATCCTTGGCTAACACAGAGTTTTATCTTGCGCAAGTGCTTCCTTCAAACCACCTTCCCAGGTGATTACGACTAGAAACTATGGCTAAATCCTTCCTTAGTACTTTTTTGTCTCAAATACCACCAATTCATCCCTTAGCCCTCCTTCTCTCAGCTCTCAATATTCATATGACCACGTCCACGACCCTGCACTTAGCTGAAAATGTGCTTGTCCAGAGCTTCGAGACTTCGTAACTTTCATCCAGGATTGGATCAACGATCCTCGTCCTCTTTCACGATCAACGATCGAGATCCACTTTGGGACTCCGCGCTTTGGGAGTCTCAACTTTCCTCGCTTTCCTTCTCCCGGAACGCTTTTACTCGGAGTTCATGATCTGTCGACAGGTGTCCTCCCACAGATCAGCAGTTGTGAATCGCTTCTGCTCTTCAGGCTTCGAAAGTTTCAAAACTTTCCTCCTGCACTTTCTCCCGGAGTGCTTTCACTCAAAGTTGATGATCCTTCGACGTGTGTCTTCTGGAATCAACAGTTGATATGTACTTCGGCCTTTGGGAGTTTTGACCCAACGCAACCTATCACATCTTTCCCCACTGGAGCGCCCAATCTCTGGACTACACGATTTGTCACCACATGGTGTAATATTGGAAGCAGACATGTGGCCCTATCAGGCGGGTGCCACGTGTCATGTTCTAACTAACTTTTCAATACTCCAAATGCCCAAAAATTACTAACATGTGGCACAAATCCCATGTGTCCACGTCATCCAAGGTGATGTCCGCAAGCCACGTCACTTCGGGAATTCCAGGATCCACATCATCTCTAGGTGACGTCATTGTGCGCCATCACTTCGTCTCTTTGGGCTTTGTGAGTTTCAAATCTCAACTGAAAACCTCTCAAATAGATTTCTTCGGAGTTACTGATCTGCTGACACATACCTCTTGTTGATTGAGGGTCAGGATCTACTTCAGCTATTTCACCTCCTCCTCATCCACAAACTTCCAGAGTTGTGGATCTCGTGCCACCTGTCTCTCCTTGATGATGGATGGCCCCAAACTACTTTAGCTATATGGAGTTTCGATGTTCGAGCCCTAACATGTCACATCACTTATTGCCTTTCAATTTGCGGGGGCACGCATCGACGATTTGAAGTAACCCGCTTTTCACCCCACAATCCTCCTGATGCTGTCACGTAACCCCTCGGTGAAATGGTGGTTTGGATTGTGGGACCGCCTTGAGGAATTATCTCTCGTACAACTTGATTCCTCGCAATGCCTCATGTCCATTGATCTCTCTCTCCAATGGGATCCAATGGTTGTGATCTTAACCCTTGCTTCATTTTTATCGGATGACCCTTGTTCACCTGTCCTTCGATCCAATGATCCTTAATCTCTCTTGATCCCACAGTGGCGATCTCTCCGGAATTCGAAGGGGGATGGTCACGATCCTTCGAACCCCTTACAACAGATCTCTGACGATATAACTCCTGCGTAGATTCTACAACGCCATTCCCCCTGATATTTTCAACTTTGTGGTCAAAGTTCGATCTCGACCAAGAGACTCTGACCAACAGACTCGGCCCATACCGGCCCAATGTTTCAACTAGAAGCTCTGATACCAATATGTAACATCCCCAGCCACCCACGGGCTGGGGTATGCTACCTTCAATCCCACCCTTGGACTTCGTACTCTTACCAGTACCTTCTTTATTTAATAAGGACGCATAAGATAAAAGATTTAACAACATGCATAGCAATATCCAACAAGCATGCATAATCTAATATTTAGTTAAACGATAATTAAAATACACAGGGTAATACATTCATACACAGATAATAATATCACAATAGAGATCACTTATCTTTATAAAGAGGCGACACCAACTGGCTGCAGACCAAGGACATTCCACCCAACTATAGACACCACTGCTCCAAATCTCAACAACAGTGTCACCCTCAAGCCAGGGCTATGAATCCACAAGGACGGTTCCAGAGTGTACTTGGGTTCCCAAACCAGTCAGCTCTCAAGATCTCACAGGTTTCCCAACACCCACAACAATCCAAGTACCCAACTCTCTTCCACCCAGCATGTACCACCCAAGAGAACGAGCCTCCACCCTTCTCTTCCACGCAGTCCCTCGGACAGTCCTCCTCCTTTTTCCAGGGCCTCCAACACAACTGGTCTAGAATCTCAATGTTGTAACTCTCAGGATTCACAGTTTTGAGCAAAACAGGGCACAAGCCAATGCATCTCATACATGCAGGCCCCAAGTCATGGTTGGATTGCACCAACAACCATTACAACCAACTATCTCATGGCTAATCTTCAACAGTTTCTTTCCCTTTACCCAACCGAGATGCAGGTGGGGATGGATCAATGAATGGGTGAGTGAGTGCATGAAAGGGCATGAGGGAAAGAATGGTATGAATGCAGGAGTGAAGGAGCGGATGAGCCAACAACCAACCCCACAATCAGACCAGGGATGGGTTTAAGTATTTTCATGGGGAATCAAGAACCTCCTGGCCTTCCCCAAGAATATCATGTAATCGATCCCCTCCCATAGGCAAAAAGGGTAATTAGCAGAGGAATAAGCATTTAGCCCCTCTTGTGGAATCATATCCCCCTATAACTCTAGTCCTTGTCTGTCTAGCAACCAACGATGTGTTTATTATTAATAATGATCAAAACATTACATTTCTTGGGCATACTGGCCCTTTAATATTTTTTTGGGCACTCAGGCCTCTCAGCATTGTAACAATACATTATTTAAAATGGGGGTTTGAAACCCGGGGTGTTACATCCTTGATCTTAACAACCATTGATATGTTTCTTAACACCCGATTGTTCTATGATCTCTATTTAAATATCATGGAGGGTCATTTGCCAATGATCGATTGTGAGAAACTGTCTTGTAAAATCTCTATGCAATATTTTTCTTTTGCATTAATAAACTGCTCAAAGTGGGTACATTGGCTAGGGTCGTGGATGTTTCCCCGTAGTGGTTTTACCACGTCAAAACACCGGTGTGTTGACCTTTGATATATTTGTGTGAGTTTTTACTGAAGGTGTTCGTCTTCTATTTGAATACTTGTGTTTTTTAACATGGCATCATAGCATGTTTGAAGACCCGCTCCTGTTGTAGATCGAGATTGTGAAGACGAGTTGTCTCATATCCATTTTCTTCCATTTCTATACATTTATGGGCTAAGAGGTATGTTCCATTATATCCATAGCACTCTTTTCAGTTAAGAATGCTTTTAGTTTCACTCGAGAAGGTTTCTGTTTTCCCAAGATATGACCATTTCAGTCAGATCCGGAGGTATAAATCCTGAATACACCCTTTTCGAGATCTGCTACTCTTATTATTTCGGGTTGCTACTCTTCTAGATCTGCATATTCTCTTTGCCCCGTTCCCTTTGCGATCTAAGCAAATTGGAAACAGATAGGAAAATGTGCATTTTCTGGGTAAGCTTACCGAGATCTAACCCTTGTTGTCATCAAGAAGTGAAATTTTTTTCTTGTGTGAAAATAATTTTTTATGAGCACGCTCTCCAAGGTTGTCTTCAAAAACACCCCCAATCCTCCTGCTAAACAATACAATATGTTTTGATAGCTCACTTGGTTAAAAGTTGCCTTATTAAATAAGAGGTCTTGAGTTCAAGTCTCTCTTTTTGTTACTTTTTTTTGAAAAAGTTCATGCTTCATTGTAAAGTGTATTTTACTTCAAGTATAAAAGTGAATCACTATAAGTATCTTTAATATTTTGTTTTAGAGTTATTTATTTTGCATGCAACTTTCTGATATAAAGTAACTTCATTGTAAAAGTGATCCCCACTTTTTTTAATAAAAGTGGGTCACTTTATAAAGAAACTTATTTGTAAAAGTGAGTTTATTTGGAGGAGTATCACCACTACGTGGTTCTTTGGTTACCTTTTATGCCTTTTTTAAAAGGGCATAACTTTCACATTTGAAGTCCTTTTTCAATGCCGTTTTTTTAAACCACCTATTTTTTCGAGATATTTACATCCAGAACATCATTTTCAGTTTTTAAATCCATATTATCTGCATATTTAATATGGATTCTTCCAATCATCTTTTGCTTACAAGCACCAACTACTTCCAATGGAAATCCCATATGGAAGATTTATTAAGAAGTAAATGCTTGTACCGGATTGCCTTGGGAAAGAAAAAATAACCCACTGATGCTGATAAGAAAGTCAAATGGGATAATAGGAGTGACGAAGCACATAGACTGATCATAATGTCCATCTCTCCTGTTTTAAGGTTCCACCTTCAAGAAATTGATGACCCTAATGAAGCTTGGGAAAAGATTGAATCTATGTTTGGTAAACACAATATTATTCGAGCACATCAGTTAGAAAATAAAATACCGACTTTAAGTCCAAATGATTTTTCTTGCATTGAAGACTATCTATCTAAGTTTAAAACACTTAGAATTTAATGTGAAGAATGTCAGATAAAGATTGAGGAAGAGCGTTGCATATATATTATTCTTTCTAAGATAGGTAGTGCATATTCTGTGTTTGTATCTACCTTTTATGCCATGAGAGAGGCTCCAGGGAAAGCTTATCAAAAACCCACTCTTGAGTCCTTTTGTGATGCTTTGATTAGAGAGCAATAAAAACTTGTACAACTTGGAGTGATTAGCACTACAGGTTCCTCCAACAAAGTCGTACTAGCCCAAGAGAAAGATCCCCCCCTATTCTCTCTATCCCACTAAACGCTACAGAGAAGAAGGTAGCCCCCAAGCAAGAGCATGTCGAGTCCCAATCGAGGCATCGTCAACCAATCACAACCTTACATGTGTCCCTAAAACTTCGAGGTAAGCCCTTGATCTGTCCTTTTGCATTTTTGGTTAGTGTTTCCATTTAAGGCTAGTGTTGTCTCCATTATTCCATGCTACCTGGGGATCCAAAGCCCCCCGTGACCATTGTGACTATCCTCCCTACATCCCTACCACCATAACCCTACATTCATGGTAAGCCATAAATATTTTCCCCCGAGTCTGGCACATTGATGCAAAACAACAACAAACTCCACCTTACTTGACAAGCTATTTGAAAAAACTTAAACCCTTTGATTTAGGCTTTATTTTCAATCCTAGTCTAAATCAATATGATGGGACTTAGTGTCAAACACCATGCAAATACCCATCTTAACACCATCACTGTCGGCATAGTTAGGGTAAACCTCCCTTAACTCCTTCAATCAGGTTGGGGGATTTTCTATTAACTTCTCCAATCCGATCATAGAAGTTATCGGAAACTCCGTCGATGACATATCTTAGACTTTCAAATTAACCTTGTCGATGTACATCAAAACACTTGCTAACAACTCCTCCTATTCGCATCGGAGGAGTTGATCTCAACTTCGTTGATTTGCTTTAGCTCGACAAACTTCACACCAACTCAACCGATGTTTTCAATCCCTTGACACCAATTCCCCCGACAGTCATCGGAGCACTTGTTAACAACTCCTCTGATTTCAATTGGAGTTAGCATTAAATCCTTTGATTTTACCTTATGGGCATGTTTTGAGTCATTTTCCTCCCCAATATTCACTAGATTTCTCACCATGACTGCCATCATTTTATCGTCTTCAGATGACCCACCCAACATTAACACCACTAATTCCTCAAGTATGGACTCTAAAAGAATTAAGAAAATTCTTTCCAAATGCATACATTAGTTATAGTCTTTTCTCTCACATTATATCTATTTGTCACTTTGCAGGTAAAAACATGTCTCCCAAAAAGAAAGTGACCAGAAAGACAGTTGCCATCAAAGCTTCTGGCAATGGCAAACAAATTGAAGATGAACTAGAGATAGTCAGGGTTGTTTATGATGACATCGTTGGTGTCCTATAAAAAGAAGGAAAAAACTCAAATGGGGCGAAGTATGCCAAATGTTCAAGAAACAAAACTATGTCTCCAATGCTGAGGATAAGGATGAATTAAGGGTCTTCAAGAATATCAGAAAAATGGGGATATTCAAAGTTGCAGCCGGAGTTGTTATTTTTCCATGCGTCGATGCAATCTCTTGGATCCTAAAACATATATACTTGGGAAATAAACACATCTTTAATGCTAGAGGGGAGCCAATAACATTCCAACCTAGAGACTTAGTGAAATATTATCATATTGAAAAAGGAATGAAGAAACTAGACAACAATCTGCTTACTGATTTGAAGCACACTACCAAAGAATTGTGCCCCAAGTGGTACAAGCTGTAAAAGAAGTTCAAACAAATACCTAAAGGAGGCTACCCCATAACTACCTTAAGGAAGCTATCCTACGAAGAACAAGAGAACATGTTATGCCGACTCTATGGAGAACAAGACGCATCCCAATTCTCTTTGTCGTACCTGCCTTTAATCTACTACTGCACAAACGATGGAGAATCATTCAACTGGGGTGACATATTTTATTCCTATCTAGAAGAAGCTATCACAATTGTCTCAGAAGCCCAACTAGGGACCTTCCCTAGTTTTCACATGTCCTTGTATCTTTTGGACATTATGTGTGTTTCTCATCAATACCCGAAAATGGGATGGAGGTGGAAAATTTCAGACCAACCAATCCACGTCTATTGCAAGGTGATCTAGGAGCATAAATACTAGATAGAATACCATAAAGTGTATTAACATTTCATGGCTCCCTTATATGATTTCATATTTTTCACACCTCCTTTGTGCATGACAGACAAATAAATCACAGTAATCGGGAGAATTGGGGATTCATTCCTCTTAGAACATGGTACTTACATCAAAATATATGGTTCTATGAAATCTCCTCACCTTCTCCCGCGGTTCGTTCTAGACAGGTAGGTTCTCCAAGAAATATCATACCAAATGGTAATCCACAAAGTGGGAGGGGATTTGTATCGAGAAAAGAAGGCCATATGGCCTCCATTAATGCTCTACATTAGCAATTAGTTTTTCTCAAATACCAAACAAGCACAGAAAGTGGTGAATACACTACTTTCTTATCACTTTGGAGAATAAATATTTAGAATACATGACCCAAAATGAGTCATAAAATATTATTGCAACAAGATAGGCCTTCAATGGGAATACATGACAAACATTTGGGATGAAGAAGAGGTGCATCACAATTCACATACTTGTGATGACGTTATCTTCAACAGAAGAGGCCAACCCATAGGTAGAATCACATATGAAGAAAAGGAAAGGGAAGAATCCAAAAGGAAAGTAGTAGAAGAAGAAGTAGAGAGGTCATCCCCCCCTTCTGTCTCTATACATTCAGTTTCCATGGAAGAAGAGAAAGCCCCGACAGACAAGAAAAGGAGAGATAAAGAAAAAGTCTCTAAGAAGAAGAATGATGCTTCCAAGAAAAAGTGAAAGCTTGAACCAGAGAAATCCAAAGATGACGCAAAAGCAAAAGAAGTAGCACAAAAAGAGACCGAGCAGAAAGAGGCAGCAAAAAAGCAGCAACAAAATAAGTAGCAAAAGCAAGCGAAACTGTAGAAAAGGAAGGCAAAGAAGCGGTAGAGAGAAACTAATGAAGGGAGACAAAACAAAGGTGTTGAGACAAGAGATGATGGCACTCAACCGATGGATACTGATATCCAATAAGTGTCAAGAGTGGACCCAAGCACATAGGCACCAGCCAAAAATCTAGAACTAGGACTTTGGGCCCCGTTTCAACCGAGTGAAGACCTAAATCTGAGAAGCTTCACTTATGATAGCAAGAGTGGAAAGATTGTGCAAAAAAAAGTGAAGAAAGTGCCAAAAACTCCAGGGATGTTGATCTCGGTCCTCACACAAGTTCCTATAATAGGGGTTGTTAGGGAAAATCCCATAGCTACCGCCACAGCTGGCACTGCATTCATGAGCGCCAACAAAGACAATATTAGGAGGTTGTTCCAACAAAATTAGGAAAAAGAGGAAAGAATCAGGGAACTGGAAGAAAGGCTCCAGCATGTAAAAGTTGATGAAAGAAGTATGTATAGTTTCAAAGCCAGTGTTGAGAAAGTTAGGAAAGAAATGGAAGAGGCCACTATAGATATGTATGCTCAGTTACACCTCTTCCACCAAGCAACTGCCACAATCATAGAGAAAAATACCTAGATACAAGAAAAACTCACTTAGTTCAACACGATCCAAGAAGGCATCGATGATATTGACAGGTGGATTGTAGAGAAACCTGATGCACCAACCGAGCTATATCGACCATCAACCTCAGAGAGGAAGACAGATCTATATTCACTAGACCGTTGCTAACAAGTGGGGAAAAGATAAGATAAAGAGGTTACCAAATCAATGGTCGTATGCTCTAAACTACACAAGGACACATAGGATTTAATTAAAACCGACCGACTACCCAAATTATATGAGCTTGGTAAATATATCGTCATGGAAAAATTGGAGACAAAGTGCACGATAACACAAATCATAGAATATCATTTGTTGAGGAAGCCACCATAATTACGATGGATCTAATAGAGCAATATCTCCTACAGTCCGTCAAATTGCATACCATGATAGAAACATTCATGGAAACACTGCTAAAGGATATGAACACCCTTGAAGATAGCATAGCTATGCATAATGCAGTGCTGGAAGAACTAGCTTACCGAAGGATCAGATCTTTGTATGATCAGCTAGAAGTGTGCACAACATACCTCAAGGACAAAAGTTCTTGAATAAAGACAAAATAGAAATAAAAATTGTTGCTAACTACCTCTCATTTTGTCTTTTTCTCAACCAACTTCAATTTTGTCTTTATTGTACACTTGTCACTAGTAAAGAGGAAATCAAACAGTTTTTGTAACAACTTCTTTAATGAAGATTACATAGTCACTCATGAGTTACAAATTATTAGATAAAAGAGGGAATATGCCCATTTTGTAGGGGCTCATCAAGCACTATATAGATCCAAGAACTAATTCAAGAACTGATACTTTGTTAATGAATATTGGGAAGCCCTCAAGGCCAATTTTATGTAAGAAAGAAGAGTTTATGTGTGGAGTTGTCTTTGTTGTGAACTACTTCAAGTGGGATGTATGATATTCACATGGACTGTAAGAATGCTTGTTTTCCTATGAATTGATCTTGGCACTCTATGTTATTCTACAGTTTTGATTATTCTTTCTCATATCTTTAAGTCTTGAGATTGTTGAGTTGTTAACATATGTAGAAATATAATTTAGGTTGTTTTGGTTATATGTATGTATGCACTTGTTTCTGATTCTGCAATTCCATTTCATCTACCTGTATGGGGTTTTATGCAGAGTTCGGTTTCATTTACAGCTCACTCGGTTACCTTAGTATGTTCCTAGCTAGGATAGGGTAGGATAGATTAAAAATATATTAATTTGCTTTTAGTACATATTCTTCATCTACATTTTTGCATTGCACATCCATTCACCATCCATCTTCATCAGTAGACTGGATAGTAATCGGTAAAACCCAAAAAAATAGCAATGTCAATCGGGCCAAATTTTGGATGGGTCTCCTAAATCAAATGGTGCATAGTCTATTTGGTACCGTGTATCAAGGAGTACCCCTTACTATTGTCGGGTGAGTTATGCCCCGTCAACAAAAAGTTAATTAAATTTCTTACATTTCATCTTTTTACACTATATTCAAATTCATTGCCATCGAATCATCCCTCCAAGTTAACTCATTGTTGTTTTTCCATTTTTCCATTAACTTGTCATGAGAGAGCATCATTAGCTTGCACTCACCCTAAAACACTAGGTGTACAAACTGAACAAGATTTGATCTAGACTTAAGTAAAATACATAGGCTTGGTATGAAACGATACATGAATATCTTCATAAAAATGGTTTTAGTAGAAGTGCAAGTGAGACAATTCTCTATTCAAGCCGATAAGAATGATTTGTTGATTGTATAGCTTGGATGAGAAATTAGTTAAAGAGGATATCACTGACAGTAAAAATTCTACATTTTATAGGGGGTTAATCGAGAGTCTTATGTTTCTCAAAGCCACTACACCTAATATAATGTATAGTCTTATGTTTCTCAAAGCCACTACACCTAATATAATGTAGGATGTGAATTTAGTTTCAAGGTTTATGTAAGAGATCCAAGTGAGACATTTTTGTGCAATAATGAAAGAGTATTTTAAGGTATGTTTGGGATAAGTGTTCTTCTTGGTCTTGAAAGAAGAAATCAATTGTTTTATTGTCAACAACAAACATAGAATATAATTTAGTTTCAAGGTTTATGTAAGAGATTGAAGTGAGACATTTTAGTGCAATGATGAAAGAGTATTTTAAGGTATGTTTTGGATAAGTGTTCTTCTTGGTCTTGAAAGAAGAAATCAATTATTTTATTGTAAACAACAAACATAGAATATATTGTTGGGACTTCAGCATGTCAAGCAATTTGGTTTAAACAAACTTAATGATAACTTTGAAGTAGTAATGAAGTGTGGCTGCTATTTCTTGTAACAACAGTCCTATAATTGATATGACAACAAAACAAATTGTATTGCATGGTCCCAATAAACACATAGATATACATTATTTTATTAAAGAGCTTGTATTAGATGGCCAGGTTCAGTTGAATTTTTTTAAATACAACAATCAGCTGATCTATTCACCAAGAGATTGTCGAAACAAATTTTTAAAAGATGAAAAAGATGTTGGAAGTTGATACATTGAACATCAAAGGGAACATTGAATGATGTGATTATATAGAAACATCAAACTCAAAAGAAAATGCTTGCATGATTAGATAAAGTTTGAAACTCCTAGTCGGAATCATACTAGGAATGAAACTCTAGTACATACTAACAATAATCTAAAATTATTAGTTTCTAATTAATATCAAAAGAGAATGCAGAGAATGCTTGCATGATTAGATAAGGTTTGAAACTCCTAGGTGGAAAAAAAGATGTTGGAAGTTGATACATTGAACATCAAAGGGAACATTGAATGATGTGATTATATAGAAACATCAAACTCAAAAGAGAATGCTTGCATGATTAGATAAAGTTTGAAACTCCTAGTCGGAATCAGGGATGAAAGATCAGGAATGAAACTCTAGTACATACTAACAATAATCTAAAATTATTAGTTTCTAATTAATATCAAAAGAGAATGCTTGCATGATTAGATAAGGTTTGAAACTCCTAGTCGAAATCATACTAGGACTGAAACTCTAGTACATACTAACAATAATCTAAAATTATTAGTTTCTAATTAATATCACTATTGATTCTGCCATCCACTAATTTTTCCATCTCTCTTGCTGCTACTATAGCCCCAAAACGACAAGCCCCACACTTTTTTCACACACCAATTGTTTTTCTATGATTCTCATAGCCATAGCCACCTGTGATGCCAAGCGAATGCGATCTGCAATTCTTGTAGTTGTCGCTCTGTGTCGGGATTTGGCCACCAGTATCCATAGTAAAGTCAATGAGCACGGGGTAGTAATTGTTAGGGGATAACAAAACAGAGCATAAAATCATAGCATAAATAAGGAAGATTAAATAGAGAACATCAATCATAATTGACACAGTGAATTATGTGGAAATCTAATGCTGGAAAAAACCACGAGGCAATGATATTAAGTATTTTTATTATTCAAGGGAGAATTACAATAGCCAACACATGACATACAATCATCCTCTCTTCATAGATACACAATACTCCACAATATTGTGTCTTGCTCACACACTCTACATACATTGAGCTCCACCTCTATGGGTATGTTGGTATATATAACATCTATCACACAGTTACACGAAATGATCATAAATAGATCACATAATTACACAACCTGTTCACTATAGTGTGCATGCATGCACAATCTAAATTTAGTTGATGTGCATGTGCATGCTACCCCATGGAAAATTACTTGGCACTTTTTCAACAGTAATGAACGACACGAATTGGAGGCCACTGGGGTTTTGGAAATGGGGTAATTAGTTGGCATTTTTCGACAGTAATGAACAACACTGAATTGGAGGCCATTGGGCCATTGAGTTTTTCTAATGGAGTGGGTTAACTCTGGAGCAATCTTCCCTCCCTAGTTACTTTTCAGGCAGGTCTTCCAGCCCTGCAGTTTTAAATTTCTTGTCAATCCAGAACCCTAGTCGATTTTCTGAGTATCTGGATTGGTTTAAAATGGGGCAAAACCCCTAAGATAAGTTTCTGAAATACATGAAACTTTGATCCATGCTAAACTCAAGCTACCTCTGAAAATTTGACAGGATTCAAACCCATTTTTTTTTGCTTGAAAGCAGATCTATTTGCTCCTAAGTTAGCCTACTCCTTTTCGAATCGGTGTGCAACGGTACGTTGTATGCGGATGCCCGAGTTTCGAATCTCTTATAAAATCGGGAAACCAGAAAATTTGCAATCTCCAAGGAGCTTGCCACTATTGTTGTGAAGGTGGCCATGTACGAGCTCAAAAATCTCTCTACATCTTTAGGATCTCAAATGAGTCGGCAACCGATCACACACCAAAGTAGCCAGTCCACCATGGATGACTGCATCGAGCTGAATACTTGGAGTTACAGGTGGGCAGCAATTTCAAGATGATAGTGTTAAATATATTGTACCCTCAACAGTCTGACTGTACACTGCCAGCTGTATTGGATAGTTGTACTTTCTATTTTTTTCTTGCTTGAACATATTTAGCTCAACCATCTTGCATTGTAACTGGTTCTGTACTTCTTCATACATTTCAATATACTGTTCTATTCTTTCTCTTTGCATTTCTCTTTGCTTCACAATTTATCATGGTATCATAGCTTCAACAGTAAGTCTCTTCACACAGTCGGGAGAGCAACACGATCCTCACAGCGCAGAGCTTACACGCATCTTGAGAGAACGCGACACAAACTTTTCACAAGGTTTGGAAAGCTGTCTGCAATACTCTTTAAAGATCGTCGTAAGAAGCTTGCGGAGGAAGCAGAGCGTACAATGCTCGAACGATCCTGGACGAAGAGATCGAGAGAGAAGAAACCCTAAATATTCTTGTAATATTTTCAAGAATCGTCAAGATTGACGAAGAAAAGCCGGAGGAGGTGAGAAATTTTAAAGAACTCGAAATTTTCCCTCACATCTGTTTAAGATTGAAGCACAGAATGAAGAATTCGTGAAATTCTTTCAAATCTTTGAAAGATTCACGAATCTTTCTTCCACAGGTGTAAAGAACGCGTCTCAGGTGCAGGAACAGCCACTAAGGCCGTAAGATTCATCTTGCAAATGGATCCGAGGCGGGAAACCAGTTCAGAAGGGATAAGGAGAGCGTGGAAAAGGCGAAAGCATTTTAGCCGTCAGATCTTGCGCAAAGGCCCGACAGCCGTTGGATCAACGAGAAGGTGCACGAGGTTTAATCCTCTGGAGCGCACAAAAGAAATTTTGACTTGTGAAATCTCGACGTCATCTTGACCGTCCATCAAGAGACACGTGGCGAGATCCTATTCCATCGCAAAATCGGTAATCAGGAGTTGGACGCGCACAG
>SNQJ01S0012687.1:32375-65362 GCA_010110895.2 Picea sitchensis
CCACCTCTCATTAGCCATCGTGGTCTCTTTTAGCACATCCCCCTCCCAATAGTCATGCAACACATATTCATAACATAATTTACATTCATCGACCTTTTATGTAAAGGCCCGTCAAATCAAACATTCACATCTTTGAGTTTGCCATAGTTCTTGGCCAATATAGTTATTTTTACAAACTGGGGGAAACAGGGTGTTACATACTTGTGCATGGCGGATTCCCAAAAGGGATTTCGAACAACCTCGCCATAATACTGTGGATCTGAAGCCTGAACTAAGAAAATATTCCTAGAGGGAAATGTTTCAATGGAAGTGAGTGCAATAGGAGGTTCCTCGAAATCAAATCGAGTCTTCCTAGTATCGGTTGGATCACCAACAAGATCCCCTACATCCTGAAGAGTATTATGTGCCCACTTGGGCCTCTGCTCTGGCTCTGCATATACATCTAGATGATCTAAATCTGCATATGACTGTACTGACTCTGTATCTGGATCATCTAAATCCTATGAATCAGAACTCTCATTTGAAGAACATTCTGCATGTGCATTCTCATCATCTTGGACAGGTGGAAGAATGAAGGTGTTTGCATGCGGTTGTTGAGGTACACGCGAGACACTTTCCTCGAACTAGACACTTCGATCAATGATGAACCGGTCTGAGGAAAGATCAATAAGTTTGTATCCCTTCACACCGTTGGGGTATCCAACAAAGATACACTATGTGCTACGTGGATCAAGTGCCTTCCTCTTTTCAGAGGGAATCTGGGCCCATGCATGTGAACCAAAAATATGAAAGTGGGCTACTTCCAATTTTAGGCCGCTCCAAGCCTTGTAGGGGGTCTTATCCTTGATAGATCTATGGGGAGATCTGTTTTGGATGTAGGTTGCACAATTAAGTTATTCGGACCATAGTATTTGTGGTAGTGACTTTGCATGTAGCATGTAAGATGCCATCTCTTTTAGAGATCTATTTTTTCGCTCAACAACTTTGTTTTGTTGTAGAGTATAGGGAACCGTGTGATGCAACTGAATCCCTGCCTCATGAAAAATATTTTGGATCTCATGATTGACATACTCTCCCCCATTATCAGTTCGAAGGACTTTGATTTTCTTTCCTAACTATGTCTCAACGAGGGCTTTGAAATATTTGAGGTGTTGAAAGACCTCTAATTTTTTCCTGAGAAAGTAAATCCATGTCAAACGTGATAAATCATCAACAAAAATGAGAAGAAACCTCGCTTTGTTGATTGATGGATGCAGAAAAGGACCTGTGAGGTCACTATGGATCAGAGCTAAAGGAGAGGAAGCTCTCAAAGTCTTTCCTTTGTCAAATTTCTCTTAAGGGTATTTTCCAAGAAAACATCCCTCACTGATTCCTTTGGAGAAATGGATGTCTGGTAGATTACTGTCCTCAGTGCATATACAAAATAGAGATCAAAATCTCAAACTTATTCAAAAAGTTGTGGGTACTCTTCCCGCATGGCATCTTCATGCTCCTAGGTAGCATCTTCAGGACAGTAGCAGGTCCACTAAACTTTTACCAGCTCTATAACTCGATTCCATAGCATTTTGACCTTTCTGTCCAATACCCGCACTAGCTAAACCTGAAAGTCTCCCTCCGTCTCTACCCGAATCAGATGCCAATCAATAACATGGTTAGGTTCATGTACATATTTCTTTAGTAAAGATACATGAAATACATTATGCACATTCATGGAAGTAGGCAATGCAAGCATGTATGCAACTAGCCCTATTCTGTCCAATATTTCAAATGGACCACAGAATTTGGCTGCCATCTTTGTACAACTACCCAATTTCAAAGAGATTTTCTTGGGATTCACTTTCAAAAGTACATGCTCCCCTACTTTAAATTCTCTAGTTGTCCTGTTCTTTTTTTCATAAACTTTCTTTCTATCCTGAGTTGCCTTTAAATTCTATTGGATCTTAACCACTTGGTCTTCCATGTCCTTGAGCAACTTCGGCCCAAGTACCACTCTATCTGTTGTGTTGTCCCATCTTACTAGAGTATCGCATTTCCTACCATACAAGGCTTCAAATGGGCTCATTCTTAATTAATCTTGATACCCATTATTATATGCAAACTCAACCAAGTTTAAGTAATCTTCCCACTTAGATGGCTTATCCATCACATACATCCTCAACATATCTTCAATTATTCGATTGACCCTCTCTGTTTTCCCATCTGTCTGGGGATGATACGCGGTGATAAAGTTTAGATTTGTGCCCAATCCTTTAAACAATCCCCTCCATAAATTGGAGCTAAACTTCGTATCTCTGTCCGAGACGATTGTCCTAGGTATCCCATGCAACCTAGCAATTTCCTTCATGAAAATTTCTGCAATATTAGCCATTGTATGTTTTGTCTTCACAGGAATAAAATGAGAAGCCTTTGTTAATTTGTCAACTACCACCATGATTGAATCATGTTGCTTATTCGTTTTGGGTAATCCTGTGATGAAATCCATGGTGATCACTTCCCATTTATTTTATGGGATTGGCAATGGCTGCAACAACCCCGCTGGGTTCCTATGCTCAACCTTCACCTTTTGACATTCCATATATCGAGCGATCTAATCAGCAACATCCTTCTTCATTCCCGGCCAAAAGAAATGGCTTCTTACTGCTGTAACTGTTTTATGGTAACCGAGATGTCCAGCATAAGGAACATCATTCATTTCCTTCTGTACCAAATTCCCCAGTTCTCCAAAACTAGGAACATAGATTCTATTTTTATGCATGAGTAATCCATCTTCCTTTATCTCATACTCCTTTATTTTTTGCTGTGCATTTCCTTGCTATAAGTTTTCATTTACCTATAGGTAATGCTGATTTGTAATAAGACCATCTAAAATTATGTTGTTCAAGTCTAACTGATGCATATTGACAACAGTAGCATGCATGAGATGCACTCTTCTACTAAGTGCATCGACAACTTTATTCTCCTTTCCTTTGATATGCTTGATATCGAAGTCATATTCACTTAAAAGTTCCAGCCATCTTGTTTGCCTGGCATTCAAGGTCGTTTGTTCAAAAAGATACTTCAGGCCAATGTGGTCTGTCCTTAATTTGAATTTCTTCCCCATGAGATAATGCCTCCACATCCTCAAGGCGTGGACAATGGCAATAAGTTCCAAGTTGTGGGTGGCATAGTTCCTCTCATGTTCCTTAAGCTTTGTGGACTCATATCCAATGACATGTCCATTTTGTGTGAGGACTCCCCCAAGTCCTTCGTTACATGCGTCTATACATACCAAAAAACTTTCATTTGGGTCAACAATCTTTAACACGGGTGCACTAGTAAGTAATTCCTTCAACAGATTAAAATTCTTTTCACACTTGAGTGTCCATTCAAATTTAGTTCCCTTCTTTTGCAAGGAAGTGATGGGATGAGAAATCTTAGAGAACCCTACTATGAACCTTCTGTAGTAGCCAGCTAATCCCATAAAAGATCTGACTTTTGACACATTACTGGGTGTTCTCCATCCTCTAATGGCTTCGATCTTTTCTGGATCTACTGCTATGCCCTACTTTGAAATAATTTGTCCCAAGTAATGGATCTGCTTTTGATAAAAAAAACACTTACTCAACTTGGCATACAACTGATGTTCTCTTAGTACTTGCAATACCAGTCTTAAGTGATGTTCATGCTCCTCTTCATACTTAGAATAGATAAGTATGTCATCCAAGAATACTATGACAAACTTATCCAAATAATTTATGAATATGCCATTCATTNCATTAAGAACATGAAAACAACTGGTGCATTGGTCAATCCAAATGGCACCACTACAAATTCATAATGCCCATACCTGGTCCTAAAGGTTGTCTTATGAATGTCTTCTTCCTTGATTCTTACCTGATGGTATCCTTCCCTCAGGTCAATTTTTGAGAATATCTTTGCTCCTCTTAGTTGATAAAAGAGGTCATTGATTCGGGGTAGAGGATACCTGTTCTTTATAGTGTACTTGTCCAGCTGTCAGAAGTCAATACACAACCTCAAGGTTCCATCCTTCTTTTTGACAAAAAGTACTGGTGCTCCCCAAGTTGAAACACTTGGACATATGTACCCTTTCTTCAAAAATTCCTCCAATTACATTTTTAATTATTTTAACTCTAGTGTGCTCATTATGTAAGGTGTTTTTGACACCGGAGCATCTCCTGGCACTAAATCAATTGAGAAATCTATCTCCCTCCTTGGTGGCAATCCTGGTATTTCTTGGAATACATCTTCAAATTCCCGTAGCACCGATAAATCTTCAAGGCTTGGCCCCTTTTTATTATTTGGCTCTTCCACATGAGCTTCATATAGTTGACATCCTTTCCTAAAACACATTTTCAGTTGTAAGGCTGAAATATCCCTTATAGAGATGGGTCTTGGAACTCCTTTCACAGTGCTCTGTTTCCCATTTCCATCAAGACATGTAAATGTCTTGTTGTGACAATCTAGGACAACATGATGCTTTTCCAACCAATCCATTCCAATCAGAATATCATAAGACCCCAATGTTATGATATTTAGATCCATACTAGTATTCATGCCATTAAGACTTATGGAACAACTTCTGACCATATCATGGATTGTTCTTTTGGTTCCAGTGGCTAAATGAACCAAACTTGCTTTTCCAAGTTTACTTTTCTCCAAATGAAATCTATCCACTATCTTAGGATCAATGTAGCAATGAATTTCTCCTGAATCAATCAAAATAGCAACAGGTCGATTATGATCTTACCTTCCACCTTGATCACATTGGACTGGTACTCTGCTTGTCGATCATTTAAAGCCGCATAGATTCTTCCCATATCTTCGACTATTGTAGCCTCTTGGATGTTATGCACAGTATTCACTTTGTCCTTTCTGTGTGGGCAATCCTTGTACATGTGATCTTCCTTGCATCCCCAACATTGGATTGGTGGTCTTCCCCTTTTTCCCATGGAATCTTCTTTCTTGAAATCCCTCTTAGCATACTGATCTTGATGATTTCTATTAGGCTCATTCATGTTGAAGGAAGGTTTGAATCCTGGCCTTGCTCATACATGTATTTATCCTTCCTGATAGCTTCAGTCAAGGTCTTGGGCTCATCATACTTGATCTTTTCCTTATAAAAGGCTGGCAATCCACTTAGAAATATTTGTATTTTCACCTTCTCATCACCAATGAACTTGACATATTTTAACAATCCCAAGAACTTCTTCTCGTACTCTTCCATAGGCATGCTTCCCAACCTAAGTTCAAAGAACTCCTACATTTTCTTTTCATAGAAATGGTCTGAGAGGTACTCCTTCTGGAAGTACTTCTTGAACTGCTTCCAAGTGATCCTACTCTCATTAATGTGCTCTACTTGCTTTAGTTGGTCCCACCACATTGCAACTTTCCTGTGTAAATGGTAGGTGGCAATCCTGGATTCTAGATTTGATGAATAGTTATGCAACTGAAAATATCTCCTGAGCCCAAGCAACCATGCTTTGGCATTATCTTCCCTTTCTCTTTCACCCTCAAAGGAAGGTGGCTTGAGCTTCCTCATATCTCCTTGCAAACTATCTACCTCTTGTTTCCTTCTTTGGTGTCTGACAGGAGACACCTATGGACTGCTTACGGGATCATTCGATGCATAAAACTTTATTTATGAGTAAGGGGGTGAGTGGTGTCCATGAGCTCTGCTAGCACTTCAGGAATAACCAGCTCTTCCACGATCAACCCTTCTTTCATGGCACCTGCCTTCTTCCTCTTGTCTTGAGTTTGATCCCTTCTTCGTTTGTCTCTGCAACTTATTTAAGCTCTGCAACACTCGAGCATTTATCTAACTTTTCTCTCTCATCAGTTTCTCATTGTCTACTTTCTGGCTCTGCACTTCCATCTTCATGCTTCTTACCGTTTATATTAACGTTTCCTATTCTCCTTTACCCTTGCGTCCAATGGAATCTGTATCTACATTACCAACTCTGGTATTATGGCCTTTGGCCTCCTTATCATGACTAGAGGCTCCCTCACCTTCTTCCATTTCCTCAATACACATCCTGAGTTGATGTGTTTAAACCCCTTAATTTTGCAAGATGTGCAAGCGACCATTTTGTTAGAATTATGCATATGATAAACAAAATTGCCAAACCATGCTACATGTATATTTCTTTTCTTCGTCATGGAGATCATATCCCCATTCTCCGAAAATAACAATGTCCTATTATCCTTGGCTAACACAGAGTTTTATCTTGCGCAAGTGCTTCCTTCAAACCACCTTCCCAGGTGATTACGACTAGAAACTATGGCTAAATCCTTCCTTAGTACTTTTTTGTCTCAAATACCACCAATTCATCCCTTAGCCCTCCTTCTCTCAGCTCTCAATATTCATATGACCACGTCCACGACCCTGCACTTAGCTGAAAATGTGCTTGTCCAGAGCTTCGAGACTTCGTAACTTTCATCCAGGATTGGATCAACGATCCTCGTCCTCTTTCACGATCAACGATCGAGATCCACTTTGGGACTCCGCGCTTTGGGAGTCTCAACTTTCCTCGCTTTCCTTCTCCCGGAACGCTTTTACTCGGAGTTCATGATCTGTCGACAGGTGTCCTCCCACAGATCAGCAGTTGTGAATCGCTTCTGCTCTTCAGGCTTCGAAAGTTTCAAAACTTTCCTCCTGCACTTTCTCCCGGAGTGCTTTCACTCAAAGTTGATGATCCTTCGACGTGTGTCTTCTGGAATCAACAGTTGATATGTACTTCGGCCTTTGGGAGTTTTGACCCAACGCAACCTATCACATCTTTCCCCACTGGAGCGCCCAATCTCTGGACTACACGATTTGTCACCACATGGTGTAATATTGGAAGCAGACATGTGGCCCTATCAGGCGGGTGCCACGTGTCATGTTCTAACTAACTTTTCAATACTCCAAATGCCCAAAAATTACTAACATGTGGCACAAATCCCATGTGTCCACGTCATCCAAGGTGATGTCCGCAAGCCACGTCACTTCGGGAATTCCAGGATCCACATCATCTCTAGGTGACGTCATTGTGCGCCATCACTTCGTCTCTTTGGGCTTTGTGAGTTTCAAATCTCAACTGAAAACCTCTCAAATAGATTTCTTCGGAGTTACTGATCTGCTGACACATACCTCTTGTTGATTGAGGGTCAGGATCTACTTCAGCTATTTCACCTCCTCCTCATCCACAAACTTCCAGAGTTGTGGATCTCGTGCCACCTGTCTCTCCTTGATGATGGATGGCCCCAAACTACTTTAGCTATATGGAGTTTCGATGTTCGAGCCCTAACATGTCACATCACTTATTGCCTTTCAATTTGCGGGGGCACGCATCGACGATTTGAAGTAACCCGCTTTTCACCCCACAATCCTCCTGATGCTGTCACGTAACCCCTCGGTGAAATGGTGGTTTGGATTGTGGGACCGCCTTGAGGAATTATCTCTCGTACAACTTGATTCCTCGCAATGCCTCATGTCCATTGATCTCTCTCTCCAATGGGATCCAATGGTTGTGATCTTAACCCTTGCTTCATTTTTATCGGATGACCCTTGTTCACCTGTCCTTCGATCCAATGATCCTTAATCTCTCTTGATCCCACAGTGGCGATCTCTCCGGAATTCGAAGGGGGATGGTCACGATCCTTCGAACCCCTTACAACAGATCTCTGACGATATAACTCCTGCGTAGATTCTACAACGCCATTCCCCCTGATATTTTCAACTTTGTGGTCAAAGTTCGATCTCGACCAAGAGACTCTGACCAACAGACTCGGCCCATACCGGCCCAATGTTTCAACTAGAAGCTCTGATACCAATATGTAACATCCCCAGCCACCCACGGGCTGGGGTATGCTACCTTCAATCCCACCCTTGGACTTCGTACTCTTACCAGTACCTTCTTTATTTAATAAGGACGCATAAGATAAAAGATTTAACAACATGCATAGCAATATCCAACAAGCATGCATAATCTAATATTTAGTTAAACGATAATTAAAATACACAGGGTAATACATTCATACACAGATAATAATATCACAATAGAGATCACTTATCTTTATAAAGAGGCGACACCAACTGGCTGCAGACCAAGGACATTCCACCCAACTATAGACACCACTGCTCCAAATCTCAACAACAGTGTCACCCTCAAGCCAGGGCTATGAATCCACAAGGACGGTTCCAGAGTGTACTTGGGTTCCCAAACCAGTCAGCTCTCAAGATCTCACAGGTTTCCCAACACCCACAACAATCCAAGTACCCAACTCTCTTCCACCCAGCATGTACCACCCAAGAGAACGAGCCTCCACCCTTCTCTTCCACGCAGTCCCTCGGACAGTCCTCCTCCTTTTTCCAGGGCCTCCAACACAACTGGTCTAGAATCTCAATGTTGTAACTCTCAGGATTCACAGTTTTGAGCAAAACAGGGCACAAGCCAATGCATCTCATACATGCAGGCCCCAAGTCATGGTTGGATTGCACCAACAACCATTACAACCAACTATCTCATGGCTAATCTTCAACAGTTTCTTTCCCTTTACCCAACCGAGATGCAGGTGGGGATGGATCAATGAATGGGTGAGTGAGTGCATGAAAGGGCATGAGGGAAAGAATGGTATGAATGCAGGAGTGAAGGAGCGGATGAGCCAACAACCAACCCCACAATCAGACCAGGGATGGGTTTAAGTATTTTCATGGGGAATCAAGAACCTCCTGGCCTTCCCCAAGAATATCATGTAATCGATCCCCTCCCATAGGCAAAAAGGGTAATTAGCAGAGGAATAAGCATTTAGCCCCTCTTGTGGAATCATATCCCCCTATAACTCTAGTCCTTGTCTGTCTAGCAACCAACGATGTGTTTATTATTAATAATGATCAAAACATTACATTTCTTGGGCATACTGGCCCTTTAATATTTTTTTGGGCACTCAGGCCTCTCAGCATTGTAACAATACATTATTTAAAATGGGGGTTTGAAACCCGGGGTGTTACATCCTTGATCTTAACAACCATTGATATGTTTCTTAACACCCGATTGTTCTATGATCTCTATTTAAATATCATGGAGGGTCATTTGCCAATGATCGATTGTGAGAAACTGTCTTGTAAAATCTCTATGCAATATTTTTCTTTTGCATTAATAAACTGCTCAAAGTGGGTACATTGGCTAGGGTCGTGGATGTTTCCCCGTAGTGGTTTTACCACGTCAAAACACCGGTGTGTTGACCTTTGATATATTTGTGTGAGTTTTTACTGAAGGTGTTCGTCTTCTATTTGAATACTTGTGTTTTTTAACATGGCATCATAGCATGTTTGAAGACCCGCTCCTGTTGTAGATCGAGATTGTGAAGACGAGTTGTCTCATATCCATTTTCTTCCATTTCTATACATTTATGGGCTAAGAGGTATGTTCCATTATATCCATAGCACTCTTTTCAGTTAAGAATGCTTTTAGTTTCACTCGAGAAGGTTTCTGTTTTCCCAAGATATGACCATTTCAGTCAGATCCGGAGGTATAAATCCTGAATACACCCTTTTCGAGATCTGCTACTCTTATTATTTCGGGTTGCTACTCTTCTAGATCTGCATATTCTCTTTGCCCCGTTCCCTTTGCGATCTAAGCAAATTGGAAACAGATAGGAAAATGTGCATTTTCTGGGTAAGCTTACCGAGATCTAACCCTTGTTGTCATCAAGAAGTGAAATTTTTTTCTTGTGTGAAAATAATTTTTTATGAGCACGCTCTCCAAGGTTGTCTTCAAAAACACCCCCAATCCTCCTGCTAAACAATACAATATGTTTTGATAGCTCACTTGGTTAAAAGTTGCCTTATTAAATAAGAGGTCTTGAGTTCAAGTCTCTCTTTTTGTTACTTTTTTTTGAAAAAGTTCATGCTTCATTGTAAAGTGTATTTTACTTCAAGTATAAAAGTGAATCACTATAAGTATCTTTAATATTTTGTTTTAGAGTTATTTATTTTGCATGCAACTTTCTGATATAAAGTAACTTCATTGTAAAAGTGATCCCCACTTTTTTTAATAAAAGTGGGTCACTTTATAAAGAAACTTATTTGTAAAAGTGAGTTTATTTGGAGGAGTATCACCACTACGTGGTTCTTTGGTTACCTTTTATGCCTTTTTTAAAAGGGCATAACTTTCACATTTGAAGTCCTTTTTCAATGCCGTTTTTTTAAACCACCTATTTTTTCGAGATATTTACATCCAGAACATCATTTTCAGTTTTTAAATCCATATTATCTGCATATTTAATATGGATTCTTCCAATCATCTTTTGCTTACAAGCACCAACTACTTCCAATGGAAATCCCATATGGAAGATTTATTAAGAAGTAAATGCTTGTACCGGATTGCCTTGGGAAAGAAAAAATAACCCACTGATGCTGATAAGAAAGTCAAATGGGATAATAGGAGTGACGAAGCACATAGACTGATCATAATGTCCATCTCTCCTGTTTTAAGGTTCCACCTTCAAGAAATTGATGACCCTAATGAAGCTTGGGAAAAGATTGAATCTATGTTTGGTAAACACAATATTATTCGAGCACATCAGTTAGAAAATAAAATACCGACTTTAAGTCCAAATGATTTTTCTTGCATTGAAGACTATCTATCTAAGTTTAAAACACTTAGAATTTAATGTGAAGAATGTCAGATAAAGATTGAGGAAGAGCGTTGCATATATATTATTCTTTCTAAGATAGGTAGTGCATATTCTGTGTTTGTATCTACCTTTTATGCCATGAGAGAGGCTCCAGGGAAAGCTTATCAAAAACCCACTCTTGAGTCCTTTTGTGATGCTTTGATTAGAGAGCAATAAAAACTTGTACAACTTGGAGTGATTAGCACTACAGGTTCCTCCAACAAAGTCGTACTAGCCCAAGAGAAAGATCCCCCCCTATTCTCTCTATCCCACTAAACGCTACAGAGAAGAAGGTAGCCCCCAAGCAAGAGCATGTCGAGTCCCAATCGAGGCATCGTCAACCAATCACAACCTTACATGTGTCCCTAAAACTTCGAGGTAAGCCCTTGATCTGTCCTTTTGCATTTTTGGTTAGTGTTTCCATTTAAGGCTAGTGTTGTCTCCATTATTCCATGCTACCTGGGGATCCAAAGCCCCCCGTGACCATTGTGACTATCCTCCCTACATCCCTACCACCATAACCCTACATTCATGGTAAGCCATAAATATTTTCCCCCGAGTCTGGCACATTGATGCAAAACAACAACAAACTCCACCTTACTTGACAAGCTATTTGAAAAAACTTAAACCCTTTGATTTAGGCTTTATTTTCAATCCTAGTCTAAATCAATATGATGGGACTTAGTGTCAAACACCATGCAAATACCCATCTTAACACCATCACTGTCGGCATAGTTAGGGTAAACCTCCCTTAACTCCTTCAATCAGGTTGGGGGATTTTCTATTAACTTCTCCAATCCGATCATAGAAGTTATCGGAAACTCCGTCGATGACATATCTTAGACTTTCAAATTAACCTTGTCGATGTACATCAAAACACTTGCTAACAACTCCTCCTATTCGCATCGGAGGAGTTGATCTCAACTTCGTTGATTTGCTTTAGCTCGACAAACTTCACACCAACTCAACCGATGTTTTCAATCCCTTGACACCAATTCCCCCGACAGTCATCGGAGCACTTGTTAACAACTCCTCTGATTTCAATTGGAGTTAGCATTAAATCCTTTGATTTTACCTTATGGGCATGTTTTGAGTCATTTTCCTCCCCAATATTCACTAGATTTCTCACCATGACTGCCATCATTTTATCGTCTTCAGATGACCCACCCAACATTAACACCACTAATTCCTCAAGTATGGACTCTAAAAGAATTAAGAAAATTCTTTCCAAATGCATACATTAGTTATAGTCTTTTCTCTCACATTATATCTATTTGTCACTTTGCAGGTAAAAACATGTCTCCCAAAAAGAAAGTGACCAGAAAGACAGTTGCCATCAAAGCTTCTGGCAATGGCAAACAAATTGAAGATGAACTAGAGATAGTCAGGGTTGTTTATGATGACATCGTTGGTGTCCTATAAAAAGAAGGAAAAAACTCAAATGGGGCGAAGTATGCCAAATGTTCAAGAAACAAAACTATGTCTCCAATGCTGAGGATAAGGATGAATTAAGGGTCTTCAAGAATATCAGAAAAATGGGGATATTCAAAGTTGCAGCCGGAGTTGTTATTTTTCCATGCGTCGATGCAATCTCTTGGATCCTAAAACATATATACTTGGGAAATAAACACATCTTTAATGCTAGAGGGGAGCCAATAACATTCCAACCTAGAGACTTAGTGAAATATTATCATATTGAAAAAGGAATGAAGAAACTAGACAACAATCTGCTTACTGATTTGAAGCACACTACCAAAGAATTGTGCCCCAAGTGGTACAAGCTGTAAAAGAAGTTCAAACAAATACCTAAAGGAGGCTACCCCATAACTACCTTAAGGAAGCTATCCTACGAAGAACAAGAGAACATGTTATGCCGACTCTATGGAGAACAAGACGCATCCCAATTCTCTTTGTCGTACCTGCCTTTAATCTACTACTGCACAAACGATGGAGAATCATTCAACTGGGGTGACATATTTTATTCCTATCTAGAAGAAGCTATCACAATTGTCTCAGAAGCCCAACTAGGGACCTTCCCTAGTTTTCACATGTCCTTGTATCTTTTGGACATTATGTGTGTTTCTCATCAATACCCGAAAATGGGATGGAGGTGGAAAATTTCAGACCAACCAATCCACGTCTATTGCAAGGTGATCTAGGAGCATAAATACTAGATAGAATACCATAAAGTGTATTAACATTTCATGGCTCCCTTATATGATTTCATATTTTTCACACCTCCTTTGTGCATGACAGACAAATAAATCACAGTAATCGGGAGAATTGGGGATTCATTCCTCTTAGAACATGGTACTTACATCAAAATATATGGTTCTATGAAATCTCCTCACCTTCTCCCGCGGTTCGTTCTAGACAGGTAGGTTCTCCAAGAAATATCATACCAAATGGTAATCCACAAAGTGGGAGGGGATTTGTATCGAGAAAAGAAGGCCATATGGCCTCCATTAATGCTCTACATTAGCAATTAGTTTTTCTCAAATACCAAACAAGCACAGAAAGTGGTGAATACACTACTTTCTTATCACTTTGGAGAATAAATATTTAGAATACATGACCCAAAATGAGTCATAAAATATTATTGCAACAAGATAGGCCTTCAATGGGAATACATGACAAACATTTGGGATGAAGAAGAGGTGCATCACAATTCACATACTTGTGATGACGTTATCTTCAACAGAAGAGGCCAACCCATAGGTAGAATCACATATGAAGAAAAGGAAAGGGAAGAATCCAAAAGGAAAGTAGTAGAAGAAGAAGTAGAGAGGTCATCCCCCCCTTCTGTCTCTATACATTCAGTTTCCATGGAAGAAGAGAAAGCCCCGACAGACAAGAAAAGGAGAGATAAAGAAAAAGTCTCTAAGAAGAAGAATGATGCTTCCAAGAAAAAGTGAAAGCTTGAACCAGAGAAATCCAAAGATGACGCAAAAGCAAAAGAAGTAGCACAAAAAGAGACCGAGCAGAAAGAGGCAGCAAAAAAGCAGCAACAAAATAAGTAGCAAAAGCAAGCGAAACTGTAGAAAAGGAAGGCAAAGAAGCGGTAGAGAGAAACTAATGAAGGGAGACAAAACAAAGGTGTTGAGACAAGAGATGATGGCACTCAACCGATGGATACTGATATCCAATAAGTGTCAAGAGTGGACCCAAGCACATAGGCACCAGCCAAAAATCTAGAACTAGGACTTTGGGCCCCGTTTCAACCGAGTGAAGACCTAAATCTGAGAAGCTTCACTTATGATAGCAAGAGTGGAAAGATTGTGCAAAAAAAAGTGAAGAAAGTGCCAAAAACTCCAGGGATGTTGATCTCGGTCCTCACACAAGTTCCTATAATAGGGGTTGTTAGGGAAAATCCCATAGCTACCGCCACAGCTGGCACTGCATTCATGAGCGCCAACAAAGACAATATTAGGAGGTTGTTCCAACAAAATTAGGAAAAAGAGGAAAGAATCAGGGAACTGGAAGAAAGGCTCCAGCATGTAAAAGTTGATGAAAGAAGTATGTATAGTTTCAAAGCCAGTGTTGAGAAAGTTAGGAAAGAAATGGAAGAGGCCACTATAGATATGTATGCTCAGTTACACCTCTTCCACCAAGCAACTGCCACAATCATAGAGAAAAATACCTAGATACAAGAAAAACTCACTTAGTTCAACACGATCCAAGAAGGCATCGATGATATTGACAGGTGGATTGTAGAGAAACCTGATGCACCAACCGAGCTATATCGACCATCAACCTCAGAGAGGAAGACAGATCTATATTCACTAGACCGTTGCTAACAAGTGGGGAAAAGATAAGATAAAGAGGTTACCAAATCAATGGTCGTATGCTCTAAACTACACAAGGACACATAGGATTTAATTAAAACCGACCGACTACCCAAATTATATGAGCTTGGTAAATATATCGTCATGGAAAAATTGGAGACAAAGTGCACGATAACACAAATCATAGAATATCATTTGTTGAGGAAGCCACCATAATTACGATGGATCTAATAGAGCAATATCTCCTACAGTCCGTCAAATTGCATACCATGATAGAAACATTCATGGAAACACTGCTAAAGGATATGAACACCCTTGAAGATAGCATAGCTATGCATAATGCAGTGCTGGAAGAACTAGCTTACCGAAGGATCAGATCTTTGTATGATCAGCTAGAAGTGTGCACAACATACCTCAAGGACAAAAGTTCTTGAATAAAGACAAAATAGAAATAAAAATTGTTGCTAACTACCTCTCATTTTGTCTTTTTCTCAACCAACTTCAATTTTGTCTTTATTGTACACTTGTCACTAGTAAAGAGGAAATCAAACAGTTTTTGTAACAACTTCTTTAATGAAGATTACATAGTCACTCATGAGTTACAAATTATTAGATAAAAGAGGGAATATGCCCATTTTGTAGGGGCTCATCAAGCACTATATAGATCCAAGAACTAATTCAAGAACTGATACTTTGTTAATGAATATTGGGAAGCCCTCAAGGCCAATTTTATGTAAGAAAGAAGAGTTTATGTGTGGAGTTGTCTTTGTTGTGAACTACTTCAAGTGGGATGTATGATATTCACATGGACTGTAAGAATGCTTGTTTTCCTATGAATTGATCTTGGCACTCTATGTTATTCTACAGTTTTGATTATTCTTTCTCATATCTTTAAGTCTTGAGATTGTTGAGTTGTTAACATATGTAGAAATATAATTTAGGTTGTTTTGGTTATATGTATGTATGCACTTGTTTCTGATTCTGCAATTCCATTTCATCTACCTGTATGGGGTTTTATGCAGAGTTCGGTTTCATTTACAGCTCACTCGGTTACCTTAGTATGTTCCTAGCTAGGATAGGGTAGGATAGATTAAAAATATATTAATTTGCTTTTAGTACATATTCTTCATCTACATTTTTGCATTGCACATCCATTCACCATCCATCTTCATCAGTAGACTGGATAGTAATCGGTAAAACCCAAAAAAATAGCAATGTCAATCGGGCCAAATTTTGGATGGGTCTCCTAAATCAAATGGTGCATAGTCTATTTGGTACCGTGTATCAAGGAGTACCCCTTACTATTGTCGGGTGAGTTATGCCCCGTCAACAAAAAGTTAATTAAATTTCTTACATTTCATCTTTTTACACTATATTCAAATTCATTGCCATCGAATCATCCCTCCAAGTTAACTCATTGTTGTTTTTCCATTTTTCCATTAACTTGTCATGAGAGAGCATCATTAGCTTGCACTCACCCTAAAACACTAGGTGTACAAACTGAACAAGATTTGATCTAGACTTAAGTAAAATACATAGGCTTGGTATGAAACAATACATGAATATCTTCATAAAAATGGTTTTAGTAGAAGTGCAAGTGAGACAATTCTCTATTCAAGCCGATAAGAATGATTTGTTGATTGTATAGCTTGGATGAGAAATTAGTTAAAGAGGATATCACTGATAGTAAAAATTCTACATTTTATAGGGGGTTAATCGAGAATCTTATGTTTCTCAAAGCCACTACACCTAATATAATGTATAGTCTTATGTTTCTCAAAGCCACAACACCTAATATAATGTAGGATGTGAATTTAGTTTCAAGGTTTATGTAAGAGATCCAAGTGAGACATTTTTGTGCAATGATGAAAGAGTATTTTAAGGTATGTTTGGGATAAGTGTTCTTCTTGGTCTTGAAAGAAGAAATCAATTGTTTTATTGTCAACAACAAACATAGAATATAATTTAGTTTCAAGGTTTATGTAAGAGATTCAAGTGAGACATTTTGTGCAATGATGAAAGAGTATTTTAAGGTATGTTTTGGATAAGTGTTCTTCTTGGTCTTGAAAGAAGAAATCAATTATTTTATTGTCAACAACAAACATAGAATATATTGTTGGGACTTCAACATGTCAAGCAATTTGGTTTAAACAAACTTAATGATAACTTTGAAGTAATAACGAAGTGTGGCTGCTATTTCTTGTAACAACAGTCCTATAATTACTATGACAACAAAAAAAAATTGTATTCCATGGTCCCAATAAACACATAGATATACATTATTTTATTAAAGAGATTGTATTAGATGGCTAGGTTCAGTTGAATTTTTTTAAATACAACAATCAGTTGATCTATTCACCAAGAAATTGTCGAAACAAATTTTTAAAAGATGACAAAGATGTTGGAAGTTGATACATTGAACATCAAAGGGAACATTGAATGATGTGATTATATAGAAACATCAAACTCAAAAGAGAATGCTTGCATGATTAGATAAGGTTTGAAACTCCTAGCCGGGAATCATACTAGGAATGAAACTCTAGTACATACTAATAATAATCTAAAATTATTAGTTTCTAATTAATATCAAAAGAGAATGCAGAGAATGCTTGCATGATTAGATAAGGTTTGAAACTCCTAGTCGGAATCATACTAGGAATGAAACTCTAGTACATACTAACAATAATCTAAAATTATTAATTTCTAATTAATATCAAAAGAGAATGCAGAGAATGATTGCATGATTAGATAAGGTTTGAAACTCCTAGTCGAAATCATACTAAGAATGAAACTCTAGTACATACTAACAATAATCTAAAATTATTAGTTTCTAATTAATATCACTATTGATTCTGCCATCCACTAATTTTTCCATCTCTCTTGCTGCTACTATAGCCCCAAAACGACATTTGCACACACCAATTGTTTTTCTATGATTCTCATAGCCATAGCCACCTGTGATGCCAAGCGAATGCGATCTGCAATTCTTGTAGTTGTCGCTGTGTGTCGGGCTTTGGCCACCAGTATCCATAGTAAAGTCAATGAGCACGGAGTAGTAATTGTTAGGGGATAACAAAACAGAGCATAAACAAGGAAGATTAAATAGAGAACATCAATCACAATTGACACAGTAAATTATGTGGAAATCTAATGCTGGAAAAAATCAAGAGGTAATGATATTAAGTATTCTTATTATTCAAGGGAGAATTATAATAGTCAACACATGGCATACAATCATCCTCTCTTCATAGACACACAGTACTCCACAATATTATGTCTTGTTCACACACTCTACACACATTGAGCTCCACCTCTATGGGTATGTGGGTATATATAACATCTATCACACAGTTACACGAAATAATCATAAATAGATCACATAATTACACAACCTGTTCACTATAGTGTGCATGCATGCACAATCTAAATTTAGTTGATGTGCATGCTACCCCATGGAAAATTACTTGGCACTTTTTCAACAGTAATGAACGACAAGAATTGGAGGCCACTGGGGTTTTGGAAATGGGGTAATTAGTTGGCATTTTTCAACAGTAATGAACAGCATTGAATTGGAGGCCACTGGGCCATTGAGTTTTTCTATTGGAGTGGGTTAATTCTGGAGCAATCTTCCCTCCCTAGTTACTTTTCAGGCAGGTCTTTCAGCCCTGCAGTTTTAAATTTCCTGTCAATCCAGAACCCTAGTCTATTTTTTGAGCATCTGGATTGGTTTAAAATGGGGCAAAACCCCTGAGATAAGTTTCTGAAATACATGAAATTTTGATCATGCTAAACTCAAGCTACCTCTAAAAATTTGACGGGATTCAAACACTTTTTTTTTTTTTTTTTGGCCTGAAAGCAAGTCTATTTGCTCCTGAGTTAGCCTACTCCTTTTCGAATCGGTGTGCAACGGTACGTTGTATGCGGACGCCCGAGTTTCGAATCTCTTATAAAATCGGGAAACCAGAAAATTTGCAATCTCCAAGGAGCTTGCCACTATTGTTGTGAAGGTGGCCATGTACGAGCTCAAAAATCTCTCTACATCTTTAGGATCTCAAATGAGTCGGCAACCGATCACAGACCAAAGTAGCCAGTCCACCATGGATGACTGCATCGAGCTGAATACTTGGAGTTACAGGTGGGCAGCAATTTCGAGATGATAGCATGCATAGATAACAGGCTGTGGTTCAGATCTGCCATTACTTTTTTGAAAGGAAGCAAATATTTGGGCAGATAGGCACACAAAAATATTTATATGACACACACACTCCAACAAAACACACAAAAATATTTATTAATTTTTCAAACTACATCATCTCGGGTGATTATGTTAATTTGTATAGATATATGCCTACTTAATAATGCATATATAGCTTGCACTTTTCTGCTTTAGTCTTATAGGTTTCTTTTTACCAGAAAAGAACTTCCAAAGATATTTGTCATTCTAGGAGGAACTTTTGTTGTTAACAAAGTAGTTTCAGGTTTTCTAAACGAGTATCCATAAGAAATCAACGTCCACATCTCGGTTTGTTATCTTATCTTGAAGTTTGCTAAAATGTGGAAATATGTTGTTCGTGTAACATAACAGAAATCTGAGGATAGGATTTGTTTTTAGCTTTTCCCTTATCCATTTAAAAAGATGTTTATAAATGTTTTTTAAATCTCTTCGGATGTTTTTCTATATCTAGTCATTCTTATTTATCTTCTATAAAGATTCAATCTAACTCAGAGGATCTCAAGCTGCATTTATCTCTCAATGGGGTTCAAATCCAACCTCCTTCTTTACATTCTCGGTCTCACTGGCTCTTGTAATTCAAACTTTTTGCTCAGTGATTCAAGATGGAATTTGGAGCAAAGTTGTACAGTTGTTGCAAGACTGTCAAGATGGAATTTGGAGCAAAGTTGTACATTTGTTGCAAGACTGTCAAGATGGAATATGGAGCAAGACAGAATAAACGACTTGGGGAGAATTACAGTTTTGGCAGATTATTTGACAAAGAAATTTCCTGTAGATTTCTAAAATGACGTATCTCAATACATTGAGCAAAAGCAATTGAGGTTTTTACTACAAAATTGTGGATTCACTGGTCCGTGTTATATCTGTTTCTTGTGAAATTGCAAGAAATTTGCATGGTATCGCTCGCTGAGAAGGGTTCCTTCTTGGAGCATTAGAGATGGCTTCTGATTTATGTTGATGGGAGGCCAATTCCTTCTTTTCATTCGCTGAAGATTTGCAGGACTCATTGGAAGCTGGGTTACTCTAAAAAACAACAATCAAATGAAAGTATTGCCACTTCTACTAAGAAATGGTCGAGTTGGGGCATACAGATTTCATTGCGTACAGCACTTGAGCACCATTTGAGCACCAACGGTACTTCTGCACTGAATACGAATCATAACGACTTCATAGAAACTGAATTGGTCGACAAGGATTTTGAATTTTTTATGGACTTGCACAAGCTATCCAGTCATGGAAGGGATCTTGGTTCTTAAGAGGTCCGTTGAGGATTTTGAATCACAGATTGTAGGTGTTGTCTAGATTTCCTTTTTACAGTAAAATCAGTTCACATTTTATAAGTATGAGATTTTCTGATGGAATGCTACTAAGAAAACCCCGAAATGATTTGAATTACAGTTTGTAGTGGAATGCTAATAAAAAGCATTCAAAAAATATTGAAATGATTTGGATACCTACTGTTTTTCATGTGGCTTCATGACCAAATACACAATCCACTATACTATTCTAACACTACACATTCTCCTTTACACAGTCAGGAGCGATTGCTAATCAGTTAAGCAACCCTTTGGTCTTGAAGTATTCCACAGAGTCATCAAAGATCTCGTCAAGGCCAAATTGGAAGGAGAAACCGCTCTCCACCAATTTCTTGGACGAAAAGTTCATCTTTGGAGTATCTGGCACATCCTCGAACCTGGACGTATACGCACAAACATTCAATGTCTCAACACCTGTATATACATGCATATCCAGACAATAGGAGAAGGCAATACAATCCTGATATTGATACTCACTTGGTCTCTTTTGGGACATTGTACTGCGGATATCGTTTTGACAAGTAGTTTGCCAGCTGTGGGACTGTGATGTTGATTCGGCAGCAGATGTAGCGGCCCTCTGCAGAGAGGTTCTCCATCAAGAAAATATGAGCGTTGGAGACGTCGTCGACGTGAACAAACGCAAGGGTGCCGTATTTGATCTGTATACCCTTCAGAGCTTCTATGCCTTGTCGGTTCCCAGTGAGGAGGGAAAGGGTTAACTCAACGGACAAGGGAACGTTGGGGGTAATGGCAGGTCCCCCCACCAGCACAGGGTTGATGGTCACCACATCCAGCCCGCATTCTTTTCCGTATTGCTGCGCTGCTTGCTCTGCAAGCGTCTTTGCAACTGCATATGCCTGCACTATTCACCATTAAACACTGTCATATATTTTATTTTGTCCGGATCACAACAACTTATTGTCAAATCCATTCTCATGTTTTAAAAAGATTAAGCTAAATTGGGAGCAATCTTCCTTCTCTAGTTTTGTTTTCGGGTTAAAAAAAAATGAGTTTGAATTAAGCTAAATTTTTAAAGATAAATTAAGTTTAGCATGGATATATTCTATACATTTCAAAACCATATCCCAAAAATTATACCTCATTTTAAACCAAACCAGATGCTAAAAAAAATCAAATTTCTAAATTAAATTAACAAAAAATTTAAAAACTAACTAT
Organism: Picea sitchensis; assembly: GCA_010110895.2. Classification (NCBI taxonomy): domain Eukaryota; kingdom Viridiplantae; phylum Streptophyta; class Pinopsida; order Pinales; family Pinaceae; genus Picea; species Picea sitchensis. The sequence goes on from SNQJ01S0012687.1 coordinate 53,543, forward strand.
CAAAAAAACCTGCTTGCTCCGACTTAACCCACTCCTTTAAAAAAAAAAAAAGAGCAGTGTAATCAGGAACACAAAAACTCACTGTGAAATCGATTCTCGTGTTTTAAAAAGAGCAGTGCGATCATGTCATAGATCTTATTTTGTCTGGATCACAACAACTCACTGTCAAATCCATTCTCATGTTTTAAAAAGAGCAGTGTAATCGGGAACACAAAAACTCACTGTCAAATCGATTCTCGTCTTTTAAAAAGGAGCGAAAAGAGCGAGCAGAAAAGGTAGTACAAAAGTTTTATTCTAAACAGTGATTTTTTTTTGGAAATTTGTCAGAAATTTTAAGAAAAATTGTTAGATTCTTAGATTTGAATGATTATTTTTGAATATTTCAAGTGTTCCAGGTGTTTTTCAATATGCTGAGTTCATTTTTATGTTCAAAATGAATTTTAAATAAATATAATAATTATTTTATGCAGATTTATGTCACTCCTACCAAAAGTAGATGAAATTTAGAATTTAGATTAAAATGAAATTCTAACTATACAAAATTTCACTAATCTAATTCTACCTTTTGGTTGTTATTCTGTCATTTTTTCTTTTGATTTTGTCAGAAATCAGGTGATGAATGGTTGGATCCGCTAAGTTTGTATAATCCTAGTGCCTGGAAAGTTTTTCAGCAGGTTGAATCCATTTATGCATTCAAAAATACAATTTAAACAACAGAAAATAACAATTTTGTCCAAATTTACATTGACAAAAAAAACCTAAAAAATAAAACCTTTAACCAAAATCAATAAAAACATGGACGGATTATTACAAGTTTAACATACTAAAAAAAAATTGTTATATTGTCGGTGGTTATGTTCTATGCGGGCAGCTTAATTTTGTACATGAAAATGTTAACCGATTGTTATATGTTTAGCTTACTCTAACAAAAAAACTCTGTTATGTGGGTAATTATGTATCTACCCAGGTAAGGGGCTTTTTAATCCGGAGGAAATCCACGTCTGTCCAGCAGGTTTCGTCAATGCACCGATTCTGCTCCTCGGACTGATTTAAATTGAAGCTGCTAGCCGCGGATGTAGACGATGTGACCACCACGCGCTTTACTGTTTTGGCCTTCGTGCAGGCCCTCAAAACATTCAGCGTTCCGTCAACTGCCGGCTTGATCACATCGTTCTGCGCAGCAGCAATTTCAAGTCGCTAAATATTAAGAACGTTAATACATCTATGCGCCGTTGGGGGAAATTGAAGAGTCGCAGTTACTTACCTCGGGATCTTTGGGTGCGAAGTCGACAGGACTGGCAACATGAAAAACGCCATCACAACGGTCGATGGCAGCGTCGAAACTGCCGTCTTTCGACAGGTCGGCTCTGAAGAGCTTGAGCCTCTCCTCAGCTCCCGGAATGTCCAGTAGATGCCGCACCTTTGTCTCGTTCTCTGACCACAATATCTTCTGGTTAGATATAAGAGCACTGTATGGATTACGAGGAGGAGGAGAATGGAATTACCTGGATGGCGCACTGTAGCGTGGACAGTGTAGCCCTTGTGGAGTAAGCACTTGACCAGCGAGGAGGCCAAGAAACCTGTGGCTCCTGTCACGCACACAGTGGTTGCCTTGTAGCTTTTGCCGCTCACTGTTGCAGCGGCCATTTTCAGGGATTAGGTGGGTTCTTCCTTCTTCGAAAGAGTTTACAAGTGCAAAGGACGGTAGAACAAGGTCCCCGGAATGTTACAATGCCTTCTATGCAGCCAGCGCCACAACATGGCACTTCAAATAAAATAAGCAGAGGAAGGTCGTTACACGGCTTCCCGGATGCTGTTTCCACAATTTGATAAATAAATATTATCGCCGCGGTTCCTCGATAGTCTCTTGGTTGGTTGTCAATGTATAATATATTACATCTAGCTGCCGTGTCCACGTGAAATGTCACAGCGTGATGCTTTATATGTTTTTGTTTATTGCAATGCCCCTGTTTCCACTGTTTGATAAATATTATCGCTGCGGTTCTTGGTTGTCAATGTATAATATATTACATGTAGCTGTCGTGACCACCAGAAATTGACAGGGTTCTGCTTTATATATTTTTATTTATTGCTTTTATCAATGTGGTGTTTGGTTTGAAATATTTTTATTTATTGAATTTATTAGAGTTTAGTGTCTACTTGATCTGATCTTAAAAACTAGCACAGTAGCAAAGTGGTTGGTGTTGCTGTTGGTGAACGTCGAAAGTTAATCACTTAAACGTGGCAATCATATGGTAAATGTTAAAAAGTAAACAGGTTAACTGATGCATTCAAAAATACAAGGAAATTATGAAAAGTAAATCACATTCATTGATTTGGGAGGACGACTAAGAATATTCCATCATTTTCAATTGTTAGCCATAGATTAGAATTTTAAATTAAAAGGTGATTAATTGTGCCCATCTCCAATAGGTATACGTATGTAATAAAATATTATTATTATTTTTATTGTATTATGTGATATCTAATATCCTTGTTTCCAACCAAATAACAACTTTTGACCTTTTAAACAACTTTTGACTTTTTAAATGACCATGAACCTAACTCCGATCATAAACCTTTAACTCTAACTATAAAATTCTCCATGCATAGGAGCACCGTTGGACAAAAGTAAAGTTGTCATTTTCTTAAAGGATTTAAATAGTAAATTAAGCCTCCTAACTTATAAGGACAACATTGAAGAACTCTATCATAATTTTACAACTACCCTTTCCACTTCTATTAACAAGTTATCTTTCAAGGTGTCCTATAAAAAGAATAATAGAAAAACCAACCCTTGGTATGATAAAGAATGTAAAATTGCTAGGAAAGCCATTAGGGATGCTTCTAATGATGCCTTAAAACTAGATAAGATCAATACATACAAAGCCCTAATTAAAAGGGAAAAAATATACTATATCAATAAAAGACAAGTTAACAGACTGAAATTCCTACCTTAAAAATCTTTACGATTTCCCTAATGCCATGGACACCATTCCTATTGTCCCTACAAAGGAAGAATTTGTTTCTTTAGATGACATAGAGTTCGGGGTTAAACGACTTGCAAATGGGAAAGCTAAGGACATTAAAGGCTACCAAGCTGAAATTTTTAAAATCGGAGGGTCAATCCTTATCCCTCACATACACAAGCTCTTCAATTTAGCAATCAAGCAGGGCTTCCCTAAACCCTAGATGCAAAGCCTCATTGTTCCTATTTTTAAAGATGGGGATAAAAACATTCCCTCTAATTATAGCACCATTATGATTAGCCTGATTTTAGCCAAGCTTTATGGAATTATTTTGGAAAAGAAGATTAGCATTTGGCTAGAAAGTCACGGTAAAAGAGCTAAAGGCCAGGCCGGGTTTAGGAGATATCATTCAATTTGTGGACCATCTTGTTACCTATAGGATCATTTAAAAGCATTAGGAGGCAATCTTTTTTGTTGTTTTGTTGACTTTAGAAAAGATTTTGACAGAGTTCCTAGGAAAAATCTGCTTTAGAATAGGATTGGAAGAGATAAAAGTGCCTCTCGAGGTTGAGGCTGCTACAATAAGGATGTATGAGAGCGTTATTGCTAATTTTAAAGAAACAGAGGATGGTCAAAGTTAAGCCTGTCTCGAGTCAAACAAAGGTTGTCCACTTGTCCCCCTACCATTTTTGAAAGCATATACACATTTGATACAAAGTTAAGAAGAGCAGCTTGGAAAAAGCAGGGTTATGAAAATGACCCCTACTCTCACTAGTATAGTCATCAGTGATCTTCTTCTTTATGCAGATGAATGCTCGTTCTTATGGAAGGAGTCCCATGATGTGAAACCAGCTAAGAATCCTCGAAGGGATTTTTACTCCAATAATAGGTATGATTGTCTTTTGTCTAAGAATAAAGGTCATGGTCATTAAAATCAATAAGCTCCTTATGATTACCTTTGTATATGACAACAACTTGGAGGGAGTGACTTCATACAAATGCTCCTTGGAATTGATATTCACCACAAGCTCAATTTGGGATTATAGCATTAAAGGAGAAAATGATTGTTAGGGAGTTGGAAAGTTTATTGTAGTCTTAAAAGCAATTATGTAAATCAGGTGATCTTAGATATTGGATAAAGGAAACTCCTCTTTGAGACTCTTGTTACACACAGTATTCTTTATGGATGTAAGAGTCTGAGGGCTAAGAGTATCTCTAAATGAATCTTGGACAAAGAGATAGAGAAAATACAAAAGAATTTTATAACCCTATGATCCTCAAGGGAATTAGAAATCACCCTATCCATCCTCCTGGTAAGAAGAAGCATCCTCCCCATGGGGAGCATGGCTATGACTAGATGCCCAATGTATAAGAACAAGGATTCAGAAACCTAACATGGGAGAGACAGAGGCTACCTAAGGAATTTCTTCAAAGTCAAGAGTCCATAGCCACCATGCGACTCAGGGATGGCAAAGGCCTTGATCTTAAGCTAAACTATTAGGGAATCATGGAAGAAACCATTTTCTACAGGAATAAAGATACTGTTAATAAAAATGTCAAATCAAAATTTAAAGGGAAAATGTGAATTGTGATAAAGGTTAAGGAAAATTAAGGTATTATAGAGAGATTAGCAATCAGCCCTAGTTTAGAGAGAGATCAAAGGAGTTATCTATTTGTTTTGCCAGAGTGTAAAGAAAAAAGGAAATAAGAGCATTGCCAAGAGATGAAAGGAACAAGGATTCTCCACACGAGGCTCCATGGTGGGGTGGGAGGCGTTGGTCAGTTCCTAAAACTCCATGGAATGAAAAAGTGTCTCCTTTGTGACTTTTCAAGAAGGTTGGAGATGAAAGCACTTTCTCTTAGATTGTCCATTATATACCCATATTAGATCATTTTCAAATGTGATCCACTGGCCTTCACCCATATTAGATCTCATTTTCAAAATATTGATCACACTACCAACCTTCCTAACCTCTTAACTCAACAAAAGTATGGTGATCTTGGAAAGCTTCTCTTAATGCTTTTCCAGCATAGAAACAAAATTCTAAAGAATCACAAGTAGTCACTTACCCTCTTAAGGTCTGATAGACCAATTAGGTCTTAGTGGGCGTTAATCATCATCATCATCATGGTAAATAATTTGGTTGTGAAAGTTTTGTTTTGAAGTTATGATTCATCTATTCATGTTTTTGAAGTTTAAAAGATTTGGTCAATTGAAAAAATGCCAAAACTTATAGACAAACTTTTAATATATATGTGTGTGTGTGTGTGTGTGTGTTAAGTTTTATTAATTAGAAAAATTACAAAATTTATAGGTGTATTTTTTATTTGATTGATATTTAAGTTTAAAAGATTTAGATCAATTGGAAAATGGTGAAAAGTTAGAGATACATTTTTCATTAAATAAAACTATAATTCTAAAAAATAAATTAAATTAAATATTATAATTAAAATTGATTTCCTATTTTTTTTAAAGTTTTCATTATTTTTATAAATTTTAAGAATGATTTAATAATTTTGATTGATTGGATGAAGGCTAAAACGATAAGCTTCTTCCATATCAAATTTTCATCAATATTTTAACTAAATTTTAATAAATAAATAAATGTCATTAATTAAAAAATTAGTCAAAAATAGAAATCGTTGAGAAACCCTTCTCCTATGGCTCTCATGGAGAACTTCAAATTCATCGCATAATCATATGACAAGTCACATTATGTTTCACAGTTATAGTCGCCCCCATTTCAAACTCACTGAAATAAGTGAGAGGGTAAAACTCAAGGCCAAATAATTCTTATCATCATTTTGTGTGACCGACAATAGGTGATGCTTGTCTTCTCACATCTTTGTCACTCTAACGTCTTAGTTATTTCGCAATATCTCCATGGTTGCAAACCATTCTATCATTAGTTGCAATCCCATCTTGTGAATTATGGGGAGTGAGACCTAATAGGGTAACCAGATCTAAAACAGAGACATTGGAAGAAAACATTGAAAAGGACTCTATGGCACTATTGTCAAGATCAAAAAGTTTATTCGCATCATCCACTTTGGACTGTGTACCATCTCTTCTTCCAGTTCGAACATCATAACATGGCCCACTGGCCTGCACATACTAAATCATATCAACTAATCACCAATACAAACATATTAAAAATACCTCATTGTTATTCTATCATAAATTAAAAAGCCTTCACAAATGATATCAAGTGACAAATGTTAGTAAATTTGTAAAGGTTTTAAACAAGATTCAACCATGAGACTAAATGTAATTACCAAGTCCACAACATATCTTGTAGCCAGAGAAATAATGTCGACACAAGAGGTTGTGTTGGGACATACGATTTCCAAAACCTTCTTCATCTCGTCAATGAAATCAAATCCACAGTCTCATTGTGTAATGAAAGAAAAATCCATAGGTTCATTAGGTCCTTCCTCCTTCTCTGCTTGGTTTCCAGGATTGGAACCTACCAGTATGGATGTGTCACACCCCTGGAACAAGTTCACAAGCACAAAAAAAAATCCTGAAAAAGAGCTTATTTTGAGTGCTTAAATATATATCATGGATGATGCAAATTGTAGGGATGTGTCACACCCCTGGAACAAGTTCACAAGCACATAAAAAAATCCTAAAAAAGATTCTATTGTGAATGCTTAAATATATATCATGGATGAAGCAAATTTTTTACCGAGAATGAAGGAATAACATCAACTTAATTTATTTATTCTTACTCTATTTCATGAAAATGCATTCGAAGAAGCGCAGGCACAATGGTATTATTAGTGTTGAATTTTCTTTGTACCCTCACCTGCACAGGTATCTCTGTGCTTGGGCAATCCTGTCTATAGAATCCCACTATAATGCCTTGCATATTGACTGACACCAACTCACATAATATTGCCATGACCATCATGAACCCCAGAGATATTTTTTCAGCTCATTTGAGAGAGAGTCGAAGCAAAAGAAACGCGCTTGAGTTACATTTGACAGAGAGTCGAAGCAAAATAAACATGTTGAAGAAGAAACATGAAAGTGACATTTGAGAGAGAGTCGAAGCAAAAGAAACGTGTAAGCGACCACGTATTGAACAATAGCAGTTTAGAATTGACAAAGTAGAAGACATGTGCAAAGAGAAGATTGATCGATCACTAATTAACATATGGAAACTTCTTATAGGGGTTGGAGAGATGACAAAGGTCGCTAGATAAACCTCGGGGAAAGAAACAACCCCGCTCTTTTCAGGTGAAATACTAGACTTGGATATCAACGAAGAAATCTCAATTTATGGTATCCATATTCCTTGTACCAAGGTTTAGAGCATAATGTTTTTCCATTTAATGTCTCTTTGTATGTCAAACATCCAAAATCAATATCTGGAATTCATAGAATTCATGAGAGAGGATAACATATCATAATCAAATGATGGCTCTGATCATAGTAAAAACAAAAACCATAAAGGTAGCACAAAGGATGAACATCTTTGTGATTGATTGTCAATAGGGGGTGCCTCTACATTATTAAAAGTGGTTGATATAAGTTGATCAACATCACTTAATTCTCCATTTTCTTAAATTAATATAGTCAACTAAATATATCAACCACCTTTAATAATTTATGTTCAATTAACATTTATGATTAAAAAAATTGAAAGAGATAATTAAAAATATTAAAAAATAAACTTAAACATGATTTTAAATATCCATTAAAACTTTATAAATATCCTTTTAAATAAAAAATATTTTAAATAGTTAAAAAATATTAAACAAAAATATTTTTAATAATAAAAAATTATGTTATTAAGGGAAAGGGAAGTTAAAAGCTTTTAATAAAATGCAAAACCAAATTTGAATTTTTTTTTATCTTTTAAGAAGTTGATATACGTAATAACTATATGCATTTTTAGAAAGAAATTCCAAGGAGGATGTTTTTAGCTCACACCTTGTCAAAATCTGTCCAAATTTATTATTCAAGTGCCTAAACTGATTCCTTCCTCCAAGACACTTCGATCCCTGGTTTGACTCTCAAATCTTTAAGGTAAAAAGTGAGAAGATGACTTGTGTCTTCGTTGGCCACGAGATAAATTGAGAGTATTTCGAACCTTTCATACATGACAAATGAGGAGCATTTCAACATCATATCTATTTATGAGAGTTCCATGTGCTTCATGAAGTCGAGAGGAATGTTGGAGGAATGACCTAGGTCAATATTGTCATATTTGTCTTGAATGGGCTAGGACAATATTGTGAGATGTAGGATAAACATGGACCTTGTAAAGTATTCATTTTCCATCCAAAAACAACATAACCACCCCAATTCACTTCGGTGTATCCCATTGGTGTGGTTACATTGTTTAAAGATCTGGGTTCTAAGGAGTTGTGAAGCTAAAAATTAAGAGATTCATTATCAAAAAATTGGCTTGTAAGGAATCTACAGGTTACTATAATTGATATAAATTTAATTTCTTGAAGCTAAAAATTATGAGATTCTTTAATAAAAAGATTGGTTTGTAAGGGATTTACAAGTTCACTTCTCACGGTAATATATGATCATCATCAAGGCATAAGAAAAAATAGGCAATGTTTCACCTGCTAATTAAGTTTCAGATCATAGTTAGATTATTGTGAATTCCAATAGTATATTTCGACTAGAATAGTGCCCCTTTACATTGACAAACCCTAAAACCCCTGGAATAAGTTCACAAGCACAAAACAAAATCTTGAAAAAGAGCCTATTGTGAATGCTTAAATATATATCACAGATGAAGCAAGTTGTTTATCGGGAATGAATGAATAACATCAACTTAATTTATTTATTCTTACTATATTTCATGAAAATGCATTTGAAGAAGCGCAGGCACAATGGTATTATTAGTGTTGAATTTTCTCTGTACCCTCACCTGCACAGGTATCTCTGTGCTTGGGCAAGATTGTCTATAGAAACCCACTATAATGCCTTGTGTATTGACTAGCACCAACTCAAATAATATTTCCATGACCACCATCAACCCTAGAGCTATTTTTTTCAGTTCAATTGAGAGAGGGTAGAAGCAAAAGAAACGTGTTTGATTGCCATTTGAGAGAGATTCGAAGAAAAAGAAATGTGTTGAATAAGAAACATGAAAGTGACATTTGAGACAGATTCGAAGCAAAAGAAACGTGATGAAAAAGAAACATGAAAGTGGCCACGTATTGAACAGTAGCAGTTTAGAGTTGACAAAGGAGAAGACATGTGCAAAGAGAAGATTGATCGATCACTAATTAACATATGGAAACTTCTTATAGGGGTTGGAGAGATGACAAAGGTCGCTAGATAAACCTCGGGGAAAAAAACGACCCCGCTCTTTTCAGACGAAAGACTAGACTTGGATATCAACGAAGCACTCTCAATTTATGGTATCCATATTCCTTGTATCAAGGTTTAGAGAATATTGTTTTTTCCATTTAATGTCTCTTTATATGTCAAACATCCAAAATCAATATCTAGAATTCATAGAATTCATGAGAGAGGATAACATATCATAATCAAATGATGGCTTTGATCATAGTAAAAACAAAATCCATAAAGGTAGCACAAAGGATGAACATCTTTTCCATTGATTGTCAATAGAGGGGTTCCTCTACATTATTAAAAGTGGTTGATATAAGTTGATCAACATCACTTAAATCTCCATTTTCTTAAATTAATATGTTAAACTAAATATATCAACCACTTTTAATAATTTATGTTCAATTAACATTTATGATTAAAAAAAATTGAAAGAGATAAATAAAAATATTAAAAAAGTAAACTTAAACATGATTTTAAATATCTCTCAACCATTAAAACTTTATAAATATCCTTTTAAATAAAATATATTTAAATAGTAAAAAATGATTAAATAAAAATATATTTAATAATAAACAATTATGTTATTAAGGGAAAGGGAAGTTAAAAGCTTTTAACAACACGGAAAACCAATTTTGATTTTTTTTTAATCTTTTAAGGAGTTGATATACGTAATAACTATATGCATTTTTAGAAAGAAAATCCAAAGAGGATGTTTTTAGCGCACACCTTGTCGAAATATGTACAAATTTATTATTCAAGGGCCTAAACTTATTCCTTCCTCCAAGACACTTCGATCCTGGTTTGATTCTCGAATATTTCAGGTAGAAGGTGAGAAAATGACTTGTGTCTACTTTGGACCCGGGATAAATTGAGAGTATTTCGAACCTTTCCCACATGACAAATGTGGAGCATTTCAACATCATAACTATTTATGAGAGTTCCACGTGCTTCATGAAGTCGATAGGAATGTTGGAGGAATGACCTAGCTCAATATTGTCATATTTGTCTTGAATGGGCTAGGCTAATATTGTGAGATGTAAGATAAAGATGAACCTTGTTAAGTATTCATTTTCCATCCAAAACAACATAACCACCCCAATTCACTTCAGTTTATCCCATTGGTGTGGTTACATTGTTTAAAGATCTGGGTTTTAAGGAGTTGTGAAGCTAAAAATTAAGAGATTCATTATCAAAAAATTGGCTTGTAAGGAATCTACAGGTTACTATATTTGATATAAATTTAATTTCTTGAAGCTAAAAATTATGAGATTCTTTAATAAAAATATGTGTTTGTAAGGGATTTACAAGTTCACTTCTCACAGTAATATATGATCATCATCAAGGCATAAGAAAAACATATGCAATGTTACAACTGCTAATTAATTTTCAGATCATAGTTAGATTATTGTGAATTGCAATAGTATATTCTGACTAGAATAGTGCCCCTTTACATTGACAAACCCTAAAACCCCTAGAACAAGTTCACAAGCATAGAAAAAAATCTTGAAAAAGAGCATATTGTGAATGCTTAAATATATATTAGGGATGAATCAATTTTTTTACCAAGAATGAAGGTATACCATCAACTTGATTTATTTATTCTTACTATATTTCGTGAAAATGCATTCGAGGTAGGGTAGGCATAATGGTATTATTAATGTTGAATTTTCTATTTACCCTCACTTGCACAGGTATCTTTGTGCTTGGGAAATCTTGTCTGTAGAATCCCATTGTAATGCCTTGTGTATTGACTGGCACCAACTCAAATAATATTTCCATGACCACCATGAACCCCAGAGCTATTTTTTCAGTTCATTTGAAAGAGAGTTGAAGAAAAAGAAACGTGCTTGATTGAAATTTGAGAGAGATTTGAAGCAAAAGAAACGTGTTGAAGAAGAAACGTGAAAGTGAAATTTGAAAGAGAGTCGAAGAAAAAGCAACGTGATGAAAAATAAACGTAAGTGGCCACACATTGAACAATACTAGTTTAGAGTTGACAAAGGAGAAGCCATGTTCAAAGAGAATATTGATCGATCACTAATTAACATATGGAAACTTCTTATAGGGGTTGGAGAGATGACAAAGGATGCTAGATAAACCTCGGGGACAAAAATGACCCCGCTCTTTTCAGACGAAAGACTGGACTTGGATATCAATGAAGCACTCTCAATTTATGGTATCCATATTCCTTGTACCAAGGTTTAGATGATCCATATTTATGCAGGAACACAATGAAATACATAAATACACATAAACACAGATATGCAGCGGAAGTAAAACTTCATTTCATTAACAACAAATGACTGAAATATGCTTACAGACATAATGGAAATAAAATAGCTCGGGTGTTGGTAGCTTATCTCTGAGAAGAGATGTGGCGGTTACTGGCCTATGAACTTTGTGTTACAATGAGGCTTGAAGGCCTATATATTATTGAGAAACAATGGAAAACCCTAAACATCCAAAAACCTAACCCTAGGAGATGAAACGTCAGAATATGGGCCCCGTAGGGGTAAATTGGTA
>SNQJ01S0012687.1:81038-108619 GCA_010110895.2 Picea sitchensis
GGGCGGACATCCCATAGTGATAATAGTGGAAGCCATTCAATGTAAGGTGGACTAAGTCCACTATATTATTAAATAAGTCCCACTATGGTAGTTAGACATAATAAATGTAAGAGGACTTACTAGAAGGCTCCTCCTCTAGAATTTTCTTAGGTGGTTGGTAGCATTATATAAAGGGGTTCAAGCAATGTAATGGGTTGTGAAGAATAAGTATTGTATTTGGAGATGAAGCTCATTAGGAGGTTTCTTCCTTGAAGAGGCAAATGAACAGGAGAGGATCCCTTCCATAATAGGATCCATTGTATAGCGTTGCCCTACCTCAAGGGTTTTCTTATGATAAAGTGTGGCTTCTTTTATATTGTTTTGTGCATATATTGTGGTATTTTTGTATTTAGTATTTGGTACTTAACACATGTTAGTAGGATTTGTTTAAATTGTCAGGGACAAATTTGACACCTAGTACCAACTATCATCCTTAGACAAATGGGAAGACATAGATCATGGACAAGTGGATTGATGGATACAAGCGAAACTATGTGTCAGGACAAAAGAGGGTGTGGATAAAGTGGTTGCATCTTAGGGAGAACTATTATAATACCACTCATCACATGTCCATTGGGATTAGTCCATTCAAATTATTGTATGGTTACGATGCTCCATCATTTGTGGATTTCGAATTTGGGGAGAGTAGGGCCCCCAAGGCCAAATATTGGTTGTAGGAGAGCCAGGACATCTTGAGAGTCCTGAAGGAGAACCTATAGGCCGCCTAGAATCTAAAAATGATATATGAAAACAAGCATCGGGTGGAGCATAGCTTTGAGGTTGGGGATTTGGTATTTCTAAGGTTGCAACCATACAGACAATCCTCAATGAAGAAGAGTGGTGTAGAAAATCTAAAACCACGTTTCTATGGACCTTATAGGGTGATTAAGAGAGTCATATATGAGGAATATGAGTAGGAGTTTCCATCGAGTAGCATAATTAATAATTTATTCCATGTATATTTCCTTAAGAATGCATTGGGTCAACAAATCACCACTTCAACAAATCTTTCTCAATTGGATGAAGAAGGGAAGTTGGTTCTGTAACGCCCCCCATCGTTACGACTACAAGCAAAGAAGAAGGTGCAATTTGTTTTTTTGTTTTTAGGCAGGAAAGCAACAACATCATAGTTAACCACACCTAGACGATGAACACACGCACACCGATTAGGAAACAAACAAATTTGACTCCATGCACTGGCACAAGAGAAACTGGGCGAAACATGCATAAAACAACAAGGAGAAACGACTACCCGCCCGACACAACATGACCACGCCTACAAGCTAAGGGACAACATCCCCCTCTCGACACAATGGCCTTGACGAACAAAGACTAGAACCTCAAGGCACGCGAACCAAATGCATGAAGGTGTTCAACCCATGCACCAAAAGAAAACTTACAACGCTCAACAACACTCACACGGAAGGCACTGACTCCATCCAAGTTATCATTTGTCGTTATCCAATAGGGCGCACCATGATCCCCTCATCAGGAATCATTATGTCCCCAGGTGATAGACACTTCAATAACCTTGGCGCAACATATCCTAACAAGACCAAAGACTCAAGAAAATCCAGCGGGTTAGGAGGCTAAACAACTTACAAGAAGACTACGCCCACACCACAAGCAACCGGTCGACCAGACTCTAGATGGCGTTACCCAAAAAAAATGTGCAACTGTTACACAACTTCGCCAACAACCCAAACCATTAATCAAGTCTAAATTAGTCGATAACTACAATCCTAATTTAACATTAATTACAATCTAATTTAGAAAGTCTAATTTACCATTTAGTCAATATTCACCAATCTAATTTAATCATTAATTACAATCTAATTGGGCGGTTCTAAATTAATCCATAATTACAATCTAACTTAGCAATCAACATTATATAACACATTAATAATATCATTGTAGAATGATACAATTATAACACTTATTAACAAATTAAATTACAACATGCCTTCTATCTATATTAACCGTACTAAATTAACAAGTTGTCTATTAACACTAAAAAGAAACTACTGAGAAATGACAATGCCATTAAAGCGGGCTATTTTCATGTGGTTTTGTGGATTATAAATAATCGTCATTTCGATGCTACTAGACACAATTTTATTGCTATCTTGTTGTTTATAAATAAATGTCATATCAAGATATTCAATGCAAATTCATTGTTATCTTGTTGTTCCTAAATAAATTTTATGTCAAGCTAATCAATGCACATTTGATGTTAATTGCTATTTATAATTAAATTCCACCTCGATGTTAGTTTAATGAAATTTAATGCTACCTTGTTGTTCATAATAAATGTCATTCAGAGTCATTCCATCCAGTTGATGCTTTTGGTTGTTTAAAAACATTTTTTTTTTTATGTTCGACGGAATCAGAAACTAGTTCGGCACGTTCTCGCGTTACACGTGCCTGTGTTATCCAACTGCTACCACTATAACTGCCAGGTGTGCCCATCATTCCCCTTACGCGACACACATTGTAAGTCGGGGGGAGTTGAACTCGAAACCTCATGGAACTTCATTTTCACGGCACTTGCCAATTGAGCTGCCCCCCGGGGGGCGTTTAAAAACATTTGTTATTCAATGCTAATCCAACCATTTGCGGTCTATCCATATACTATTTGCTGAGTCGAATTATCACTGTGGTCTAATTAAAGGAAATTTTGCAGAGTAGAAAGAGTAACTACACATTCGTTGGAAACTAGCAGTCCTACCATTAATGAGTGCAGTCCTGGCATAAAACAACACAGGAATGATATGCCTTGCTATCCATCTTTGTTCCTTAATGTGTTAATCCCCAGTAATTAAAAGGAACGATTCTATTCACTGAAATATGATAAATTTGTTTTAATTACTAGAGAAATTATAATTGTCGTCATATCATATTTGTTGCAATTACTTGAGCATTTATATTCATTGTAATTTCAGTGATAAAAATGTTGATATACCATTCAAGGGGAAAAACAAAATGCAGGTCTACACAGTCAAATTTGTCGAGATATAAAAATGGAGTGAGGCAATTCGTGGGGAAAAATAAACACAGTTTTCCACAGTGATGATGGCAGAGATACTTGTTGGGATGAGAAGGGAACTCGTTGGGAAAAATCGCAGTCTTACAAATGGAAAATCGCCAGGTACAAATGGGCAAATCGCAGTCATAACTAGTGGCCAAAATCTCCAGGTAGCAGTTGGGAAAAATCACAGTCTTACAAATGGAAAATTACCTGGTAACAAATGGGCAAATCATAGTCATAACAGGTGGTAAAAACGCAGCCTTAACAAGCAATGATTACAGTCTTGAGAATGGCAAAATCGTCAGGTAACAATATAACCAGCGATGAAAATGCGTTGAATATAAAAATGCAGAGCAATATAACCAGCAATGAAAATGAATTCCATATATAAAACACAGAGCTAAAAATCGCAGTTAAGGGTGTGTAAGGTCGGAGTTGAAATAATGGCAACGACAGACCATAAAAAGGATAAATTGAAGTGAAATGAAAACTGAAATTTGCATGCAACTCCACTACCCATCCCTCAAGAAAATACCAGAAAAATTTTGCTGTGTAAATGAAAGAAACGTCGGCATATGTATATAATTGCATGTAGATATAAAACTAGCAACCCTATCATAAGAATGAGTGGCAACATATCAACAAATGTAGGCATATAAAATTTTTCTATCCATGATAAGCCAATCCTTAAGAATAAATCGTTGTCCACAGTGAACCACGTGGTTGTTCATTAAAGCTATCAATCCACACGCAACAATCCAAAATGCAGAGATTGGGCCTTCAACTCAGAGGTTATCAATCAAGGAAAAATAAGGATAATCCTTCAAGGAGACGCAAGGGTTTTTGGAGTTAGGCAATGAGACACAGAGTTACTTAGTCGCCAGAAGGCGCAATGACCATCAATCAACCAAGAACAATCAACAGGGGCAGACAACTGGGCAGAAGCATCCTTCGCTCATCATCCACGCACATAAAAGAAGGGTGTTAGGATCTATAGGTCTATTAACACCGAAGTGAGGACCGTCGATCCAGCTCCTGGCCGACTGCTTAGATGAGGACTGATGGGCTAGGGACAAGGGCGAAGTAAGAAGCGCAAAATCATCACAAAATCAATAAAACCATAGGACAATCACAACATTCAAGGATCGATTGCCAAGGGAATTAAGTCAAGTAGCGAACGTAAGTCTAAGGAAATTTAAGTTCTTGATTAAACTGTTAAGTTCAACACCTTTTTTACACAATTAAAAATACATAAATGAAGGCGTAAGGTTTATAGTAATCTAACATGCATAAGACAAGCAAGCGTACAGTAGCCCAAGTTGCCCGCTCCGAGTAGTTGTCCCACGTGCTCCGTGCAGCTCCTGCTTTCTGACCGATGAGACTTCATTGCCCCGTACATGTGTCACCCATCCCCTTCATTGAACCATAAATTAATTTCAATAATTAATTAATTACTCATATTTCCCTCACCCACCTAAAAGCATTTCTAGAATCGCTCCTAGGTGTCCCCATATTCCCTTACACATTTTAATGACTTTCCCCCTTACTAATTTACTAGTTGAGTTTAATTTAGAAAGTTCTTAAATGCTAGATACCTTACTAAGTTAGTCTTTCTGTTTTTTCCTTGTGTTTCCCCTTTCTTTTTACGTTTCCTATTTTTTCCTAGTTTCCTAATTCTTTTAAATTTCCCTATTTCCCTTTTCATTTAAAACTCAAATTGGCAAGTGTAGAAAATTACCTTTTTCCCCTTTTCCTTTTTAATTAATANCCAAGTTGCCCGCTCCGAGTAGTTGTCCCACGTGCTCCGTGCAGCTCCTGCTTTCTGACCGATGAGACTTCATTGCCCCGTACATGTGTCACCCATCCCCTTCATTGAACCATAAATTAATTTCAATAATTAATTAATTACTCCTATTTCCCTCACCCACCTAAAAGCATTTCTAGAATTGCTCCTAGGTGTCCCCATANTTATCCCCCAAAAGATTTTTATAAATTAATTGAATTGCTTACCCCCTTCTCGTCACATGATTAATGATGATTATCATTATTATTTATATATATATATATATATAAATCACAAGTATCACTTAGACCTAGACTTTATTTTCCTAGGTTGGGCGACATTTTATTAGGGAAATTGTTTTAAATCTTTCTCATCACATTATTCATTCTAAGGCCATATAGGTTTATTCATTTATTATTTAACAATACGACGTGCCCTTCAGGACGCACTAGGTGCTCCAAGGGTGCCACTCACCTCATTATCTTTCTCTTGTGCAGCGTGCCCTTCAGGACGCACTATGTGCTCCAAGGGTGCCACTCGCCTCTTTTCGTTTTTCTTGCGCGACGTGCCCTTCAGGACGCACTTCATGTTCCAAGGGTGCCACTCGCCTCTTGACTGACTTGGTAGACATCAAAACCCTTGGATTCAATACTCTGCCAGGTGATCTTGTGGGAGACTAAGGGCCTCTAAGGAATAAGGCCCCTGCCTTATTTCGCACCCTTAGAATCATCGTGAACGACTATTGCAGTCGGCCCTCACGGCATCGTGGGTCTTCTCAAACTAGGTAATAGTTAACCTACATTTCGAGCCATGATGAGAGTTCTAGTAGGTTGTGGCAGGGTTGTTGTCCACACCTCTCCCTCAACATCTCTGGTTATCATGCATGACCCCTCTACTCCACATGTGAGTCTGGTCGGCAAGTTGTCGTCGGCCTGCATCATCAACGAATCATGTCGGACTAAAATCCATAATCATAACATCTAATCAAATGCACATAGGTCATATATACAATAATCAAACCCCAATTTTCCACTCCCTAACTCGGTCCAGAGTCCAAAGGGTTTCATCAATGCCTCTGCATCCTCGAGGCCCAAAATCCTGCACACTCAGGAAAACCAAGTCAATAGCACCTGTCTATATCAATACAATAAAATAACATGTCATCAATCCATAATGCCTCATAATCATAATCAAATGCCCAATAGTATAATAATTATGATCACTTGCAAGAAAGTGTCCTCAAAGAATAAGTTTTCTCAGTGTGCACAAGAGCGGGATGTTACATACACCCCTCTTGGTCTAAAATTCGTCCTAAAGTTTCACAGTATATAAGTGCTGAAATAATGTGTATCACAATATCACAATTCTATCTATCAAACAAAAATGGAAACTATTGGCGCATATCATATGCGTCCTCCCAGGTCGCCGAGTACGGACTATAGTTGTCCCACTGGACCTTGACCTAATCTAATGTTCGACACCGTAGTTGTCAAATGGGATGATCCAGGATTCGGATCAACTCAGTCGTGAGCGCCCCCTCATCCGATACCTGCAAGGAACTCATGTCAATAACATGTGTAGGATCACCAATATAATGTCTCAAAACAGATACGTGAAAGACATCGTGCATACGCCTCAAAGAATCAGGCAAGGCTAGTCGATAGGCCACAGGCCCCTTCCTCTCCACAATCTCGAAAGGTCCCACGAACCTAGGAGAGAGTTTATCTCTCTTTCCAAACTTGATCGAACTCTTATGTGGTTTTACCTGCAAGACGACTCGATCGCCAACTTCGTAACTACGGTTGACACTATGCGCATTGACATAACTCTTATGTCGATCCTACGCTTCTTTAATCCCTTGTATTATTGTTTTCATTTGCTCTTCCATTTCTTGGATCGCTTCTGGTCCCACCAGGACCCTATCCTCAAGTCGATCCCAGCTCAAAGGCATCTGACATAGTCGCCCATAAAGAAACTCGAAAGGCGCCATCTTAATGGTGCGTTGGTAACTGTTGTTATAAGCGAATTCCACCAGTGGAAAGAATTCTTCCCAAAGATTTTGTTGGCCCATCACATACATGCGCAACATGCCCTCAAAGGTCTAGTTCGTTCATTCAGTCTGACCGTCAGTCTCTGGGTGATACGCAGTACTAAAGTTAAGTTGGGTTCCCAAGGCCTCTTGGAAACTAGTCCAAAATTGTCCAGTAAACATCGATCCTCGATTGGATATAATCCTCTTAGGCATGCCATGCAGCCTCACAATCTCATTGATGAAAAATCTAGCTATGTCAGGTGCCTAATACATCGTACACACAGAAATAAAATGAGCACTCTTCATGAGAGTGTCGAATACTATAAAAATCGAGTCATGTTTCCTTGCCGTCAGTGGCAATCCAATAATAAAATCCATCGAAATAACCTTCCATTTTGATTCCAGAATAGCATGTGGTTGTAGTAATCCTGTTGGATGTCTATGTTTAGCCTTTAACTGCTGACATTCTACACATCTGGCCACATATTTTACTATGTCTGCCTTCATTCCTTTCTAGAAGAATAAGGGGTTAAGGTCCGCCCTCATCTTCATGACTCCCGGGTGAGCCATGTATACTGCTCTATGAGCCTCGTTTAGGATCAAGCTCCTCAACTCATCGTTCGGTGGTACGTAAATCCGATTTTTAAACCTCAATAATCCATCGTCATCAAACGTAAATCTTTCAAATATTGGTACCATCATTGTGTTTTGTCCGATAAAATCCTCAACCTATTTGTACCAGTCATCGTCACGCTGCAAAGTTAGAATCTTTTCACATAGATTCATCTGAAGAGGCAACACCGAAAATATGTGTGGTCTCCAACTCATCGCATCTGCCACTCATTTCACTATTCCTTTTATGTAATAAATCTCAAAATCGTACTCGCTAAGCAATTTTGACCAACGTCGTTGTCGCATGTTCAGCTCACTTTGCGTAAAGATGTGTTGTAGTCCACAATGGTCTGTCTTTAGTTCAAATTTGCGTCCAACTAGGTAGTGTCTCCAAACTTTCAAGGCATAAACAATGGCTAACAACTCCAAATAATGCGTCGCATAGTTCTCCTCATGCCTTCTCAAATTCCTCGAGATGTAAGCGATCACTCGACCGTCTTGCATCAAGACTCTGCCTAAGACTTCCTTGGATGTGTCAATGCATACCAAGAAGTTCACGTCCATGTCAGGGACCTTTAGTATCGGTGTCGTTGTCAACAGCTCTTTGAGCTTCCGAAAAGCTTTTGTGCATTTCTCAGTGCAAACAAACTTCTTGTTCTTCTTCTGCAACTCCATGATCAGATTTGCTATCTTTGAAAATCCCTCGATGAACCATCAATAGTATCATGCTAAACCCATGAAGATACGCACTTCTAGGACATTCGTCGGTGCAGGACATTCCATAATAGCCTCAACCTTTGTTGGATCCATGGAGATACATTTGTTGGAGATGACATTCAGTAAGTAGTGAATCTTCGATTTATAAAACGAGCATTTGGACAACTTCCCATATAATTTGTGCTCTCGCGGACACTATAGTACCAAGAGCAAGTGCTCGTCATGTTCCTCCGTCGTCCAAGAGTAAATCAAAATATCGTCAATGAATACTTGGACGAACTTGTCCAAGTACTCATGGAACACCATGTTCATCAAACTCATAAATACCCCTGGGGAGTTTCTCAATCCAAACGGTAAAACAGTAAACTCGTAATGACCAAACCTCGTCTTAAAGGCGGTCTTAGGGACATCATCCTCATTGATTTGTAACTGGTGATACCCTGATCACAAATCGATCTTTGAGAACACTGTCACACCCTTCATATGATCGAACGGATCATCAATCATCGGCAATGCATATTGATTATTTATCATTTCCTTGTTCAATTGATGGTAGTCAATGCAGAGCCTCCACGACCCATCCTTCTTTCGTATGAAAATAACACGTGCGCCCCATGGTGACATACTTGGACGTATACCCAGGTCCAACAACTCCTTCAATTTCATTCTCAACTCTTTTAACTTCGGGGTCAACATCTGATAAGGTGTTCTTGTTATCGGTTCAATCCTCGGTTCCAGGTCTATGGTAAACTCCAATTCCCTCTCCAGTGACATTCCAGGTAACTCCTCCGGAAAGACATCTGCAAACTCTCTCACCACTGAAAGGTGTTCTAGACCTTTCGCTACTCCCCTTTCATTTAACGCAAGGATCACATAAAGATTACACCCCTTGCACATGCTCTTCCGTAGCTGCAAGGAAGAGATGAACCTTAAGGAAACTCCCTGGTTCCGGCCTATAATCATGCACCTTTGCCCCTCGTCATAAAACAAGCTCAACCATTTCATCTTACAGTTGAGTATCACCTCATGCGATTCCAACCAGTCCATACCGATCACGACGTCATAAGATCCTAAGATCGTGACGTACAGGTTGGCCCTAGTGACAAACTCTCCCAGGTTAAGGGTACAACCCATAACCTTTCCTCCAACCTTCTGTTTGGCTCCCGAATCCATATCTACGAAGCTAAACTCATCATGTTCAACTACCTTTACCTTAATACGTTTTAGCGTTGCACCAGAAATGAAACTCTCAGTAGCACCGAGATCTATCAAAATACTAAGGGTCTGGTCAACGATGGTACCTGACATCTCGAGCACAAACGACTGGTGCTCTGCCTGGCGATTATTCATCGCCACATGAATCCAATGGGCCTTGCCCAAATATCCCACGGTAGTGGGTCCGGCTGATCCAGACTCTCTAGTTCTCTCCACTAGGCAGTCACACTGGTAGTGTGGCTCCCCACACGTCCAACACCCCTTCTTCGATCCAGTACTCCTGGTACCCAAAGTAGAAAATGACGGCCCACCGGCCTGGAATCATGATATGTTCTGTTGAACAGGCCTAAACTGCTACTACTGCGGTCGACGATGTTGTTGATGTTGTGATCCCCGATAAGGTGTCCATTGTTGAGGCGTCAGTCATTGAGGTGTAGTGAAAGTGGATCCTCTCTGGAAGCCATGATATCTAGGCATATGTCTAGCTAGTGTCTGATGCTGCTGCACACCAGATGACACCTGTCGTGTCATTCTCGTTGGAGTCCTGCTCTGACTCCCTCTAACAAGCTCATCCTCTAATATGAGGGCCTTCTGAACGACATCGTGCAAGGTTTGAGGCATCATAATCCTAACCTTTACACGTATACTGCCATTAAGTCCAAACAAAAACCTGTTGACCTTAATTTTCTCAGTATTAATATGCAGAGCATACCGAATCAGCTCCATAAAACAGGCCTCGTACTCGGGCACCGTACGGTCACCCTGTCATAAGGTGTTGAATTCGCTAAGTTGATGCTCAATGAATTCCTTTGATAGGTACCTCTCTCAGAATCATTCCTCGAACAGTTCCCATGACACGTCTTCGAAGGACATGTTCAGTTGCGGCAAGAGCATCTTCCACCATAGAAGAGCGCTCCCCTTCAATTGAAAGACCGCCATGCGGACCTTCATGTTGGAGTTATAGTCACGAAGTGCAAAGACATTGCCATATTATCCAACCATGTCTCGACAATTGTGTCATCTGGGGAACTAAATAACTTGGGAAAGTTGACCTTCTCGAGTTCGCAGTGAATGCTACCAGTATCGACCGAAGCGCACGGTGGACCCTCAGGGGGTGCCTGCGCCCTGGCCTCATCTCTATCCAAACGGTTGATCAATGCCTTAGACATCCACTAGAAATACCTCATTATCCCAACCACATCACCCACCACTATCTACTCCTGCCCGACAACCTGTTCATCTCCCTGGGGGTTAGACCCCTCAGGCGTGGATGCTACTAGAGGCTTCACGCCTCCTCCCCTAGCACCCCGACGTCTGCCTTTGCGGCATCCTCTAACCATGATTACCTACATGAATACAAGTCAACTTAATTAGCAACATTATAATCAAATATCATATCAACGAAAGCCATAGTGATCCCAAGTCGCAAGTTGAACCCGCTCTGATACCATGTGTAATGCCCCCCGATCGTTACGACTACAATCGAAGCAGAAGGTGGAATTTTTTTTTGTTTTTAGGTAGGAAGGCAATGACATCACAGTTAACCACACCTAGACGATGAACACATGCACACCGAATAAGAAATAGACAACTTTGACTCCACACACTGGCACAAGAGAAACTAGGTGAAACATGCGTAAAACAACAAGGAGAAACGACTACCCGCCCCACACAACATGACCATGCCTACAAGATAAGGGACAACATCCCCCTCCCGACACAATGGCCTTGACGAACAAAGACTAGAACCTCAAGGCGCGCAACACTCACACGGAAGGAACCGACTTCGGCCAAGTTATCATTCACCACTATCCAATAGGATGCACCATGATCCCCTCATCAGGAATCATGTCGTCCCCATGTGATAGATGCGTTAATAACCTTGGCGCAACATATCCTAACGGGAGCAAGGACTAAAGAAAATCTATCGCGCTAGGAGGCGAAACCACTGACAAGAAGACTATGCCCACACCCCAAGCAACCGGTCGACCAGAATCCAGATGAAGTTACCCAAAAAAAAATGCACAACAGTTACGCCTTGCTATCCATCGATGTTCCTTAATGTGTTAATCCCCAGTAATTAACAGGAACAATTCTATTAGTTGAAATATGATAAATTCGATTTAATTACTAGAGCAATTATAATTGTCGTCATATGATATTCGTTGCAATTACTTGAGCATTTATATTCGCTCTAATTTCAGTGATAAAAACGTTGATATACCATTCAAGGGGAAAAACAAAATGCAGGTCTACACAGTCAAATTCGTTGAGATATAAAAACGGAGTGAGGCAATTCGTGGGGAAAAATAAATGTAGTTTTCCACAGTGATGAAATAAGAGATACTCATTGGGATAAGAAGGGAACTCATTGAGAAAAATTGCAGTCTTACAAATGGTAAATCGCCAGCTACAAATGGGCAAATCGCAGTCATAACCAGTGGCCAAAATCGCCAGGTAACAGTTGGGAAAAATCGCAGTCTTACAAATGGCAAATCGCCAGGTAACAAATGGGAAAATCACAGGTGGTAAAAACACAGCCTTAACAAGCAACAATTGCAGTCTTGACAATGGAAAAATCACCAGGTAACAATATAACCAGTGATGAAAATGCATTCAGTATAAAAACGCAGAGAAATATAACGAGCAATGAAAACGCATTCCATATATAAAACATAGAGCTAAAAATCACGGTTGAGGGTGTGTAAGGTCAAGGTTGAAATAATGGCAATGAAAGACCATAAAAAGGATAAATCAAAGTGAAATGAAAACATAAATTTGCATGCAAATCCACTACCCATCCCTCAAGAAAACACCATAAAAATTTCGCTATGTAAATGAAAGAAACGTCGGCATACGTATATAATTGCAGGTAGACATAAAACTAGCAACCCTATCATAAGAATGAGTGTCGACATATCAACAAATGTAGGCATATAAAATTTTGATATCCATGATAAGGCAATCCTTAAGAATAAATCGTTGTCCACAATGAACCACGTGGTTGTTCAATAAAGCTATCAATCCACATGCAACAATCCAAAACGAAGAGATTGGGCCTTCAACTCAGAGGTTATCAATCAAGGAAAACTAGGGATAATCCTTCAAGGAGACGCAAGGGTTTTCGGAGTTAGGAAATCAGACGCAGAGGTACCCAGTCGCTAAAAGGCGCAATCACCATCAATCAACATGGGCAGACAACTGGGTAGAAGCATCATTTGCTCATCATCCATGCACAGACAAGCAGGGCGTTAGGATCTATAGGTCTATTAACACCGAAGTGACGACCATTGATCCGTCTCCTGGACAACTGCTCAGGTGAGGACTGGTGATCTAGGGACGAGGGCGAAGTAAGAAGCGCTAACTCATCACAAAATCAATAAAACCATAGGACGGTCAAAACATTCAGGGATCGATTACCAAGGGAATCAAGTCAAGCAGAGAACTTAAGGCTAAGGAAATTTAAGTTCTTGATTAAACTACTAAGTTCAACACCTTCTTTACATAGTTAAAAATACAGAAATGAAGGTGTAAGGTTTATAATAATCTAACATGCAGAATACAAGCAAGCATACCATAGCCCAAGTCGCCCGCTCCGACTAGTTTTCCCATGCACTCCGTGCAACTCCCGCTTTCCGACTGATGAGACTTCACCGGTAACTCCCCGAAAATGCTAGGGGTACTCTTCTTCCCCCTTAGCCCCCCAAGCCGCAAAAGGGCCACGCACACTAAACCAGATAACAGCTAGCTCCCATCTCACCTCGCAAAGCCGAGCTACCACTCATCACCGAGCTGATATCCCAACTCCCACAACTAAGTCAATCAAGTCTAAATTTATGTAGTGTAATGTTACGCATCACATAAGAGATCCATCATACTCCTCCTCCCTCCTTTATATAGATTTTCTAAGTCATTTACTTTCCCAAAATCTCATTTAATTTATTGTTCTATAATTTAATTCATAAAAATCCTCCCCGTACATGTGTCACCCATCCCCTTCATTGTACCATAAATTAATTTCATTAATTAATTAATTACTCCTATTTCCCTCACCCACCTAAAAGCATTCCTAGAACGCTCCTAGGTGTCCCCATATTCCCTTACACATTTTAATGACTTACCCCCTTACTATTTTACTAGTTGAGTTTAATTTATAAAGTTCTTAAATGCTAGATACCTTACTAAGTTAGTCTTTCTACTTTTTCCTTGTGTTTCCCCTTTCTTTTTATGTTTCCGTCTTTTTCCTAGTTTCCTAATTCTTTTAAATTTCCCTCTTTCCCTTTTCATTTAAAACTCAAATTGGCAAGTGTAGAAAATTACATTTTTCCCCTTTTCCTTTTTAATTAATAAATTTTTAATTAGCATATGTAACAAAACAATTATCTCCTCTTTTTCCCCCTTTTTAAAATTTATCCCCCAAAATATTTTTATAAATTAATTGAATTGCTTACCCACTTCTCGTCACATGATTAATGATGATTATCATTATTATTTATTTATTTTTATTTTTATTTCTATATAAATATATATAAAAAAAAAATTATCACAAGTATCACTTAGACCTAGACTTTATTTTCTTAGGTTGGGCGACATTTTATTAGGGAAATTGTTTTAAATATTTCTCATCACATTATTCGTTCTAGGGCCATATAGATTTATTCATTTATTATTTAACAACGCGACGTGCCCTTCAAGACACACTAGGTGCTCCAAGGGTGCCACTCGCCTCATTTTGTTTCCCTTGCGCGACGTGCCCTTTAGGATGCACTACGTGCTCCAAGGGTGCCACTCACATCTTTCCATTTTTCTTGCACGACGTGCCCTTCAGGACGCACTTCGTGCTCCAAGGGTGCCACTTGTCTCTTGATTGACTTGGTAGACATCAAAACCCCTGGAGTCAATACTCCGCCAGGTGATCTTGTGGGAGACTAAGGGCCTCTAAGGAATAAGGCCCCTTCCTTATTGTGTGCCCCTTAGAATCATCATGAGCGACTGTCGCAGTCGGCCCTCACGACATCGTGGGTCTTATCGAACTAGGTAATCCTTAACCTACAGTTCGAGCCACAATGGGAGTGCTAGCAGGTTGTAGCAGGGTTGTTGTCCACACCTCTCCCTCAACGTCTATGGTTATCATGCGTGACCCCTCTACTCCACATGTGAGTCTTCTCGACAAGTTGTCATCAGCCTGCATCATCAAGGAATCGTGTCAGAATAAAATCCATAATCATAACATCTAAGAAGATGCACATAGGTCATATATACAACAATCAAACCCCAATTGTCCACTCCCTGACTCGATCCAGAATCCAAGGGGTTTCATTGATGCCTCTACATCCTCGAGGTCCAAAATCCTGCACACTCAGGAAAACCGATTCAATAGCACCTGTCTATGTCAATACATCAAAATAACATGTCATTAGTCCATAATGCCTCATAATCATAATCAAATTCCCAATAGTATAATAATCTGGATCACTTGCAAGTAAGTGTCCTCAAATAATAAGTTCGCTTAGTGCGTGCAAGAGCGAGATGTTACAGGTTCTGAATCTAGAAGGGATTATTGATGTCAGAGAGAGGAGGATAAGGAGTAGAGTGATTCGGGAGTACCTAGTCAAATGGAAATATTTTCTAGCAAAGGATTCCACCTGGGAGGAAGAGCAGATCTTATAGTATCTTGGTTTGAAGTTGCTTGGGGACAAGCAATATAGGGAAGGGAGGACTATGATGTCCCCTTCCTCTTGATCGTGACAGAAGATGAATTAGTATCCTATATGATTCTCGTAGGCTATAGTCGGTAAATAAAAGAGAGTTAAAGGAGGGGTTATTTAATGTCACTTAGCTAGGATATGTTATTTTCTAAAGTGACATTAAGTAAAAAGGTAAATTATTAATTACTTAAACATTAAAAGTGACTTTTAATTTTTAAGTAAAAATTAAAAGGAGAATAAGGTTCATGTTTGATTTGGTCAAAAAGGCGAAATATATAGAAGGCTTGGAAGAAGAATAAAAGTATGGATAGCACTTCACTTTGGAATTATGATTTAATCTCTTGTTTGGAGTGCTCTTGAGAACCAATTTTTTGTTGGGGTTTTGAAAAAAATATTCCATTGTGGTTTGGTTTTCGTGGTGCAACATCCACCCTAACTAGACAAAGGAGGAGATCCACATAGGGTCTTCACTTGAGCTTCATTTGGTGATTCTTTTTAGTGTGGAGGAATAACAAGAAAAGAGGTTTGTAGGGTTCCTTTAAGGGGGTTGATTCATCTAATTGGAGGTCTAGAGCAGCCATGTGGGKTTTTTGGAATTTGAAAGGCTATTGGTGTTTGTTAAAGGGGGTGATCCACTCATTAGTAGAACCGTGAGGCCTGTCARCAATTCTGGAGCAGGTCGTGAGGTCTAGAGGGGGGTGTGGGGTGTCATTGGCAGGTCGTGAGGGATTTTGGAATAGGTTGAGAGGGATTGAGGGATATGTGGCACTTGGGAGGGGTCGATTGTGGTCTCTTGAGGGTTTTKTCCCCTTCCTTATTGCAGGTCACGTGACTAGAGGTTCCATGAAGGAATTTTAGAGAGTGTCGAGTCTCCCTTTTTGCAGGTTTGTGTGGCTGGGAGGAGCTATGTGGCATTTGGAGGGGTCGAGTTGTCTTGGCAAGGGTTTACAGCTGGGGTTTTATCTATTAGAAGGACCATAGCATAACTCTCAGGTTTTTGAGTTGTTTATTGTGTGCTTCTTTGGTTTACTGCAGTTTCCATAGAATCCAATAAAAGACTTGTAATGTTATTGTATTTGGGTTCCATTCATAATAAAATGCCATGATGTCTTTTCTAGTTCAGGTGTACTTGAAATTATTGCAATATGACTGACAAAAGTATTTATCAAGAATGCATGCAAATTGTTTGTGGAAAGTTATCAAACAAGTTTTTTTCATCAAAACATGTGTAATGCAAAGTATTTGACAAAAACACACAAAGAAGACAACATTGTTGGACAACAAACATAATATCTTAGCCTAGCAAGTATTGGGGATATTTCAATCTCCTCCTTGCTTAAGGTCCCATAAACCAATTTTAGTATCATTGGATGTTAATCATCATCACCATCATCGTTATATATTAGATTGAAAAAAATTGAGAAATGTTTTACATTTGAGGGTGAGGACTTACACGCTAGAGCTATGCTAGTTGTACTTGCATGCAATTGCTTATTAAATTAAAACTAAGTTTGATAATATATCTCATTATATAATTTCCTTTGGTAATATGTGCTCATCATATATTTGTGTTGTTTATTATATTCATATTCTAATCACATTCATTTTATTTCCTTTTATTGTCTTGAGTGTCTTAGCATTATCTTTTTTGTATTGCTATTTGCAATTTGTTCCATGTTATTTGATATCATTGCATGTCATGTAGTTCACTCCCACCTTTAACATACTATTATTGATACCTTCGCTAAATAGCTATTTAAATAAATGCAATTTGTTCATTTTGAAGTGTAACATCACTCAAATCAATGCACTAAAGAATTTTTCACTATTTCATAAAAGCTAATGATATAGTGCAAAATATTTTATTTATGATACATATATGTGTTGTGTGTGTGTGTGTGTGTGTCAATTTTCAAATCCATGTTGAGCATGAAAGGAATTACACATCTCCCCTCACTCACATAAAGTGCAACTAGTGTTAGCACATTGAACTATATCTAATAACGATATTGAAATATTTTAATTACACATCTACTCATACTAGGTTGTAGAAAGAACCTCTAGATGAAATCATTTTGGATATATATTGTGTTATACATATCCATTTCCATTTAATTCATTCAATACTGAAATTTAAAATCAATTTTCCCATTTCAACAAATTTTTTGAATATGTTTGAAAATTTAATTTAGAATCCTTTGCTCATAAATTTCACTAAACTAAATAATGTAATTTTAAGGTCACGACCAAGCCAGTCACCAAATTGGTGTATGATATCCCCTTGTTTGTGGGACAAGGGACCCCCTCAGCACAAGTATTTGACTGCTAAAATATACAGAGGTATAAATACCCTACCCCCCTATGGATTTGATATTGTGACCTCTTAGGAGGAAACACGTGTTCTTAACCATTAGGCCCACTCAGGTTGTATAAGAGTGGAACTAATGGTTAATATCTTGTGTTTCCTCATTAGAGGTCACATATTCAAATCCAGAGCTAGACTTTAGCACTCACTACACTCAAGAGATCCCCCAATTTGGTGCGACTCATTATATGTCAAATCACCATCCCTTGTTTATCATCACCATTACCTTAAAAATAAATAAATAAATAATAATAATAACAATTATTATTATTATTATTATTAGTTTACTCATCAAATCACATCCCTTGCTATCTTATCCTACCTTAAAATAAATAAATAATAATAATAACAATTATTATTATTATTTTGCGGAAGGTGTATCTTAGGGATAACTTTTGTTGAAAACCTATCAATTGGTTAACAGGTTTTCAAAAAACACMTTTTCTCATGTTAGGTATGTGTTATATTCTTTKCACACCTAGCTCTTTTACCTCAATAAATGTGTCACATTTTTTACCTCGTTTTTGTGTCGCCTTGATTTTCATGTCCATTGTTGGACGGTTTTCAGCACATGGTTTTTTGCTGATGGTTTTCTATTTCTGGTTAAGGAATTAGGGTTGTTTACTAATCCAGGTCATTTGGTTAGGGTTTTGGATGCCACTGGCTCCTATATGTATATTGTATTGTAAACAATGTATGATAGTGAATGAATATAGAATATGTTGGTTTTTTCGGTTTGGGTTTCCAAGGGAAAAATCACTATGTAATGTGTGTATTTTCCATTGTATCTTTTTTGTTCTTTTACTAGAAATCTATTTGCAATAAAATATTGTACAAGGTTAAAATATACATTTTAGATCAAAGAAATTATTGGTTTCAGGGGAGCGCCTTTGTGGTCAAGGGTTTGGATCGGGACTGTGATAAGGCTTGTTATAGTGGGATATTTGTGGCATTGATTCTTCAGGTGAAGAGAAATGGCGAGCAATTTGAAAATGGAGATCGAGAAGTTTAATTGGAAAAGTTTTGAGTTGTGGAAGCTCAATATGGAAGACCTGTTGGTGGACACATATCAGTGAATCATGGTGGATCTAGGTACTCCACCTACAGGAACTTTAACAAATGACTAGAAAAATTTGGATCGGAAGGTGAAGAGGACAATCCGACTTTGTCTCTCAAATTCAATATTATTGAATGTGTTAGAGGAAGCTACAACCAAGGATTTACGAGATAAGTTGGGGAAGTTGTATCATTCTAAGTCCCTAGTAAATAAATTATTCCTGAGAAAGAAGCTATATAATCTGAGGATGAGAGATGGAGACTCAGTGGCAGAGCATTTTAATGCCTTCAATATTGTGGTAAGTCAGTTAGTATCTATTGAGATTAAAATTTTAGATGAAGATAAGTGTATCAGTTTATCGTTCTCTTTACCAGACTCATGGGATAGACTGGTTGTGCCCATAGGTAGTAATACAACTTCTATGAAGCTTGATGACGTGGTCTCATTCTTGTTGTCGAAGGAAATGAGACGAAAGAACATGGAAGGACATAGAACAGATGCATTATTTGCAAGAGGATGTTCCCAGGAAATAAATAGATCTAAGTCCTCAAGTGGGATATCTAAGTCTAAGGGTATATATAAATCTCTCGGAAATTTTATAAAGGTATGTTTCAGATGTGGAAAACAAGGGCACTACAAGAAGCAATGTAGATCCAAATTTGAGAAAAATAAGGGATCTGAAGAAGCTCCTTCTACAAAAGAAAATACCTCCAAGGAAGGAGGGGATGTGTACTTGGATTCTTCAATCACACATGTAGATCATGAGGCATGGTTGGTTGACTCAAGTGCATCCTTTCATATGACTCCCCACATGGAGTGGTTCTATGAATATGAAAGGTATGATGGAGGTAATGTTTTCCTAGGTGATGACTCGACAACCAAAATCATAGGACGAGGAAAACTCAAGATGAGGATCATAGATGGAAGGATTAGAAAACTACCTGGTGTTCTGAACATCCTAGGATTAGCCAGAAATTTGATTTTTGTAAGAAAAATGGACGATGCAGGGGTAAAAACAATATTTGAAAAGGAAACCTGCAAGATGGTTTGAGGAGCAATGGTGTTACTGAAGGGAGTTCAGTTTGGAACTATGTATAAGCTGCAAGGAAGCACTATTAGTGATGGGTGTAATAGTTTCATTGTTCCTGATATTGGAGTTGAAGAATAAATAACTCCTACGGTCTCTAGAGAAAAGGTTATGATGTGGAATCAAAGACTGGGGCATATCATAGAGAAGGGTCTTCAACTACTACACAGCAAAAGTATGGTTGAAGTGTGTCTAACTTCTCTCTGGATTTTGATTTTTGTGAACATTCTGTATATGGGAATCAGAATCGGGTAAGATTTCCCTCTGGTGTAATGAGGGAAGAAGGAATTTGACAACTAGTTCACAGTGATGTGTTTGGACCTGTGTTGGTTCCATCATTCGGAAGATTTGTGTACTATGTCTCATTTACAGATCACTTCTCAAGGAATACTTGGATATATTTTCTCAAGAAGAAATATGAAGTCTTTGACAGGTTTAAATAGTTTAAGGATCTTGTTGAGAATCAAACAGAGAAAAGAATTAAGGTGTTGAGCACAGATAATGGTGGAGAGTTCTACGGAAATGAATTTGAATAATTTGGTAAGAAGTGCGGTATAGAAAGGTAGAATACTACTCCATATACACCTCAGCGGAATGGAGTTGTAGAAAGGATGAACAAGACACTGATGGAAAAGGAAAGGTGCATGCTCAGTGGTGTTGAGTTAGGGAAAGAATTATGGGTAGAGGCAGTGGGTATTACATGTTCCCTGGTCAACGGATCACCCTCATCAACACTGGATGACAAGATTCCACAAGAGGTATGGACTGGTAAGAAACTTTCTCTTACACAGCTCAAGGTATTTGGTTGTGAGACATATGTTCATGTTCCAAAGGAAAACATGAGTAAGCTAGATAAGAAGGTTGAAAAATGTATCTTTATTGGGTATAAATATGGTCTCAAAAGTTATAATATTTGGAACCCATAAACTAAGAAGGTTGTGTATAGCTGAGATGTGGTATTTAGAGAAATGAATGATGTTGTTAAAAAGGAAGTCCTACCAAGTAAGGAAGAACCAGAGAAAATAGAGTTTGAGCCAAAGGATGATGAATCAGAATCTACAAAAGAACAGGAATCAGAAGAAGAAGATCCTCATACTCCAGTATTGAGGAGATTGGTGCATGAAAGAAGGCTACCAGAAAGGTATGCTCCATATGATTTATGTTCAAATTTTTCTTTGTCTATTACTGATGATGATCCTAGAACTGTTAGGGAAGCAGTGGATTCAGAGGATGGACAACTTTGGAGAAAGGCCATGGCTGAAGAAATGGCATTCTTGGATAAGAATGAGGCTTGGGATCTAGTGGAGTTGTCAACTGGAAGAAATTCCATTGGTAGAAAATGGGTATTTAAAAAGAAGTTGAATGCAGGAGGAAAAGTGGAGAAATACAAATCTCGGTTAGTAGATAAGGGTTATTCCTAGGTTGAGGTAATTGATTTTGGTGATATTTTTTCTCCTGTTGCCAAGTTAACTTATATTAGATTTATGTTATTTGTTGTTGTTGCATTTGATTTTGAAGTAGAACAGATGGATGTGAAGACAACATTCCTACATGGCGATATAGAAGAATAAGTATATATGAAGCGGCCAAAAGGCTTTGTTGTGAAGGGAAAGAAAGAGCTAGTATGCAAGCTAAAAAATTCCATGTATGGTTTAAAACAATCACCAAGGATGTGGTATCAAAAACTTGATACTTATGTTGGGACTTGGCTTTACAAGAAGCAAAGAGGATCATTGTGTGTATTTTAAATTAATTGGTGATCATTTGATTTATTTGATCTTGTATGTGGATGACATGTTGTTGATAGGAAACAACAAGGAGATTATCCAGGATGTGAAAACTCAGTTGTCCTCTAAATTTAACATGAACAATCTTGGTGCTGCAAATTTCATTTTGGGCATGGAAATTAAAAGATATCGGAAAAAAAAGGAAACTCTGGTTAAATCAGAGTAAATATGTGGAGACGGTATTGCATAGGTTTAATATGCAAGAATGTAAACCAATCAAGGTCCCTATTCTTGTTGGTGTAAAGTTATTTGTGTATCAGTGTCCCAAGACATAGTAAGAGGAAGAGGACATGTATCATGTTCCATATGTGAGTGCACTTGTGTTATGTACCTGAATAGATCTGAAGATAAATCTTGAAATAAACCCACAATATCAACAAGAAAAACTCAAACCATTCACCAAAATACTAAACACAAGAAATAGTCAAAACCCTTGAGGTAGGGTAACACCATATATTAATCCTTAAGGAAGGATAACACTCCTCAAACAATGCTTGATACATTCACAATGTTCTTCACTCTGTTTCATTACATTTCTTACACTTCTTTATATAGCTCTCTCTATCTCCTAGGAACCTTCTAGAGAGCCTTCTCACATTTATTACATCTAACTACCATAGTGGGCCTTTACTAATATAGTGGACCTAGTCCACCTTACATTGAATGACCACATTCTCATATATTAAATGACTTCCACTAATAATACATAACCACATTCCCATTGGGTACCTCCCTAGGTACCCCATATTACCTCCCTAGGTATAGTACATTCCATCACCCTTCACATGTTTCATCCTCGAAACACGAGAAGAAACCATACAATATGATCGGCTAAGCAATGTAGCCAACTGGTACCAAGTACGACCATCCATCCATCACAATGGAAGTCGAACGTGATTTCCATATGTTGCCTTTCCACTATGATCTTGCTCTGCATCCTATCGGGGTTGCCATGGGATTGTTTTTGTATCCTAATCTCTTCCTGTAGTCTCAGTAGTCCTCCATGCACCTCTTGATTGTTTCTTGTCTGGTGTCATGTTGGTGCATAAATGTGTTGAATCTCACACCCTTTCCTTGATGATTGTTGTTTCTCTATATGATGTGGATGACGATATACAACAACTATAGGAATCTGTTCGTTTTTCTTAAAATATGCAACAAATTGTGTATTTGATTCATTGACCTCCTTATCTTCCTAGTTGTGTCCTTCATGTGGTTTTGCTTCATCTTCTTCTGTAGACTCTGCCTCCGATTCAAATTCGGACTTGACAATAACTACTTTGTTGGCCTCTATGGGCCCATCTTTCTTATTAAGAGACACATCCTGCAATGTGATTTTCTTTTTCTTGTACCACAACTTCAAAAAAAAAAATTGCACATTAATATTAATGGTACCCACTGATTCTATCCAAGGATATCCCAAAAAAAATCCACTTCATTTATATCCATAGCATAAAAAACTGAATGCAACACATATTTATCCATATTGAGCTTCAAATCTTTAAAATTTTTAACATTTTCACCCTCAACCTGTGTGCTATGAATATTCTTGTAGGAACTTGCAATCTATTAACCAACTAAATATTGATAAAATTTTATTGGCAACTAGGGTTAATAGAAACAATGACATTTTCTTTATGAATACAACCATGAAGTTGTAATATAGATTTTCCATATGCAAATAAACTCTTGGTGATGTCTTTATCCTTACTCTTTGTATGAGACCACTTTTCTAAAAGTAATTTTTCAAGTGCTTCCTCAGAAAGTGACATCCACTCAGAATGGTGAAATGATTTCCACCATATGAGAGCATCATCTTTGAAACCCCAGTCTGCAAAAAAATTCCACTTCTCTTTCCATAATCACTTTTGAGATTGTATAAATTCTTCAATACTAGGGCCATCATCCCTTCCAATAAAAAATATCATCATTGTAATAAATCTTCAACAAAAACTAAAGCTTAAAATTAACGTACTGTGCAAATCGCGCAACTTTTTCTGGAAAAACCTTGAAAAATGGTTGAATTTAAAATGTTCATAACTTTACTTCCCAGACTCCGTTTTAGCCGATTTGTTTTTTGAAATTGGGTATTTTTTCGAGAGGAATTAAAATATATAATTTGTTTGGCCAAATTATACATAGAAAGTTTCAGATATGAACCTAAAGTGCGTCGCCCCCTTTTTCTTTCCTAGAAAAAATCTCCAAAATGTGCAAAAATTCTTCCCTTCTTTGGCCAAGGAAAGTGCTTTGATATGACTTGTTATGTACCTGAATAGATTTGAAGATAAATCTCAAAATAAACCCACAATATCAACAAGAAAAACTCAAACCATTCACCAAAATATTGAACACAAGAAATAGTCAAAACCCTTGAGATAGGGTAACATCATATATTAATCCTTAAGGAAGGATAACACTCATACATTCACAACATTCTTCACTATGTTTCATTACATATCTTACACTTCTTTATATATCTCTCTCTATCTCCTAAGAACCTTCTAGAGAGCCTTCTCATATTTATTACATCTAACAACCATAGTGAGCATTTACTAATATAGTGGACCTAATCCACCTTAGATTGAATGACCACATTCTCATATATTAAATGACTTCCACTAATAATACATAACCACATTCCCATTGGGTACACCCCTAGGTACCCCATATTACCTCCCTAGGTATACTACAACTTGGTAGTTTGATATATGCAATGGTATGTACTAGACCGGAAATTGCACATGTAGTGAGAGTTTTGAGTAGGTATATGTCAAAACCAGGGAAGTAGCATTGGACAGCAGTAAAGAGGGTTTTCAGGTATTTGTGTGGCATTGATAGCTATGGATTTCCCTACCAAGGAAGACTAGGATTGGACAGAGTGTTGGACATACATGGCTTTTTGGATGCAAACTGGGTTGGAGATCTACAAGTGGGTATGTGTTTAACCTGTTTGGAGGAGAAATCAATTGGATGAAAAAAAGACAATTTGTAGTGGAACTTTCAACTACAGAAGTTAAATACATGGCAACCAATCATGCAATCAAGGAAGTAGTATGGTTACAAAGATTCTATTCAGGTATTGGGTTGGTACAAGTTGTAAGGATAGATTGTGACAGTCAGAGTGCAATTTTTCTGGAAAAGAACTCGGCCTATCATTCAAAGACAAAGGATATTGATGTTCAATATCACTTTGTGAGAGACATGGTTGAAGAAAAAAAAGTGTTGATGATGAAGGTGGACGCTTTGAAGAATGTTGTAGATTTATTAACAAAATATGTGAGCACTAAGAAGTTCTCTTGGTGTAGAGGATCTATGGACATTTTTGCCGTGGATTTTTTACTATGTAACCCTGTAACCCCCTATATGCAAAGAAAACAACAAGTGGGAGAATGTTGGGTATGTGTTATATTCTTTGCACAACTAGCATTAGTGTCGCATTGTTTTCCTCATTTTTCATGTCACCTCGATTTTTTTGTCCATTTTCGAGTGGTTTTCAGCACATGGTTTTTTTCCGATGGTTTTCTATTTCCAGTTAAGGAATTAGGGTTGTTGACTAATCCAAGTCATTGGGTTAGGGTTTTGGATGTCGTTGGCTCTTATATGCATATTTTATTGTAAACAATGTATGATAGAGAATGAATATAGAATATGTTGGTTTTCCTTGTTTGGGTTTCGAAGGGAAAAATCACTGTGCAATGTGTGTATTTTCCATTGTATCTTTTATGTTCTTTTACTGAAAATATGCTTGCAGTAAAATATTGTACAAGGTTAAAATATACAACTCAGCTTTCACATATACTTTGGATATTTACTGTCTATCTTTTGGATCCTTTCCAGTTTACGGGTTTTGAAAAACCACATTTTCCCACCTGTCACCTATCCTTTAGATTTTGAATGTCTATCCTTTGGGTCCTTTAATGTTAGTATTCTGGTAAAGTGGTATTCGATTTCATGATCACCTTTCCCCTGCCTCTATCCGGATTTGAAATATTTGGCCAACTGCATTCAATGCTTGATTGACACTCACCGTTGTTTTCAACAATCGAGGCATTTATGATATGTTGCATATCGATTCTTCTAAGAAATTAGGTACCTTATCGATGCATCTATTCGTCTGCAGATTCATCCAAACCTCCATCAAACATATAATTTGAGCCCATTTGTTATAGCATCACAACATTCTTCTGTGGATCATTGGCGACCTTGAAAATATTGCCACATTTACCTCTCACCCATCCACTAACCCCATTTCGCACAATTGGCGAAGGATCTTCATCTCTTCTATGAAATTTGTAACATCAAGTGCGCAAATAGATCGCTTTTATGCTTTTAGATGGCTCGATATTTGCCACCAATTCAACTCGCTTATAATAACAGTTTACTATTTATATTCCTCAAATATTTACGTATATGAAACATCCATTACGAAGTAAATAAACAATGTGGAAATCCTTTTTATATAAAAATTTATGGTAATTAATGAATGAAATTGTTAAATTGTGAAGTAGTCTTTACATGGAAATCCTTTTTATATAAAATTTTATCGTAATTAATGAATGAAATTGTTAAATTGTGAAGTGGTCTATTTACATATTTGATAAAAAAATTAAAATACACTTTTTCGATTAAACAATTTTAAACATTTTAGGAAGCTTAGTTTAAAAAATCAATTAAATTGTTAAAGAGCAATTTTAATTGATGCATCATCACAACATAGTATTCATGAGTCGACTACTCATATTTACTCATATTTATTGAAAAAATATTGAATATATAAGTGGAGTTTACTATGATTTAGTGAAAAACAACACAA
Organism: Picea sitchensis; assembly: GCA_010110895.2. Classification (NCBI taxonomy): domain Eukaryota; kingdom Viridiplantae; phylum Streptophyta; class Pinopsida; order Pinales; family Pinaceae; genus Picea; species Picea sitchensis. The sequence continues at coordinate 107,282 of SNQJ01S0012687.1, forward strand.
TGAAACGTATAGGTGAAGTTTACTATGAATATGTCATGATTGAATTAATTTAATTTTGAATATTTAGAATTATTAATTTATTTAAAAATATATATATATGTATTTTTATTATTAAATTTATAAAGTATTTTTATTTATTTTTAATAAATATTAATTATTATATTATTTTGTTTTGTTTTTTTAATATAAATTTATAGAGAAATGTTCTCTTTTATTCATTTTAATTTTATAAATGTGTTTATAAAATTATAATAATCATTAAGGTAATATATTTTTGCTATAAAATTCATTATAAAAAAAAAAAGAATTATAGCAATCATTAATATAATATATTTTTGTTATAGAATTCATTACAATTTTTATTTTTTTTTATTTGTAATTGATTACACGTTTTCTAAATATTATTGAAAATTTTATTAAAAAAATAAGCATTATCACAAAATGGTAATAAATATGTTAATTTTATAAATATTATTGAAAATTTTATAAAAAAAAATAAGCATTATCACAAAACAAAATGGTAATAAATATGTTTTAAGTAATTTTTTTAAGTATATTATTTATGATGACTATTACTTCTTCTTTTATTAAGTTATTTAGAAATAAATTATTATAATTATAATTGGTTAAGTTATAAAGTTTATGTTTATTAAAATTGAAATGAATTATTATAATTATTATTAGTTAAGTTATAAAGTTTATGTTTATTAAAATTGTTTTTACAATAAAATTTAGTATTTTAAACCTATGGTTATAAAATTAGTTTTTTTTTTTAAATTAATAAGAAAAAAATTGATTTTGATTTTCTCTTAAAAATTAATAATTTCTTTATAGTATAACTTTTTCTCATTATTCTAATTTTATTAACCAAATCTAAATAAATTTAACTATCAAATTAAATGAGCTTATGAGAATTTATGTTTACTAGCCAAGGCCTTCTTATTTGTTTGACTCTTATGTACGGAAATATTTGTGGGGTTGTTATTCACTCATGCATTTGCATAGATCAGCTCTATTTGATCTTAATCTTTCATCTTTACTCTATATTATGAAGTTAATGAGCACTAATATAGTCAACAAACATTTCAGCCAGCTCCCTTTAACATGCCAATACCTTAAGGTCATATAGTGGCTCTCATGGAACCTACAGAGTGTTACTAAGAGAGGGGTGTTATGTCACTCTCTCTAATGTAACAACACCTTAAAGTCATGTGGTGGCTCTCATGGCACCTACAATGTTATTGAGAGAGAAGTGTTATGTCCTAGAAACAACTTTAAAAGATGAAAAAGGTAAGAGAGAGGTGTTATGTCCTAGAAACAACTTTAAAAGATGAAAAA
>SNQJ01S0012688.1:39942-78337 GCA_010110895.2 Picea sitchensis
ATTGATCCATTGGTGTATCCAATGGGGGCATGGGAGCCCTTGCTTCCCCCTCTTGGTCCAAGTGGGCTTGAGTATCTTTCTGAGTCCGATCTCATTGTTAGTAGATCCTCAAGCCCTCATGATCGTGATTCTTCACTGATAGACTCTGCCAGTCCTGGTTAGAACCTCCATTGTCATATGGAGTATGGTTAGTTTACTTCACCCATTGGAACTGTCGACCCTCATTTGCGTGATTTCTCAGATTTTGAATTTCCTTCAGATGAGGCTATCCTTAAATCCATGACTACGATTTCTATTTCGCAAGAGGACTTACACCGTGGTTTGTGTTTTCTTCCCTTTTGGGAGACTTCCCAAGTTGACTATCGAAGAGACTCTTGGTCTGAGCCTAGAAGCAGGCTCTATCTAAACTAGTTTCATACATAGGTCATAGCCCCCACAGGTCTTCTTTTAAGCCCTTTTTAGACCCTCTAAACATGAAAAGATTACAGAGCGATCTTGTGGCCTTTCACACTCGTTAAACTAAAATTTGAAGTCACGTCTATTCGACGGTAGTTTACCCCTTTTTCAATCTGGAAGGTCAACTGTACGAACAAAGGTATACTCTAAGGAACTTCAGTTCTCTAGAAGAGTACCCCCAGGTATAATTTTAACCCGTTTTTGGGCCTGAGGGACTAAATATATGAAGAAGGAAACCCTATGGAGTCCATAGTTAAGCTCTTTTCAGACTCTCTAAAATTGAAAAGATTGTTGAGTGACCTTATTCTTTCACACTCGTTAAAATGGTCCAGAAGAACATTTATGACGGAGTCCATAGTTAATATTTTTTCAGACTCCTTAAAAATGAAAAAATGGTCGAGTGATCTTCTCTTTATCACACTCGTTAAAATGGTTTTCAGTAGACGTTGTTTCGGTGCTAATTTACCCCTTTTTTGAATCGACTAGACTACCTTCGAAAAGGTACCCCAGTGGAGTCTCCTTTTACGTTTTTTAGACTCTCTAAATATGAAAAATTGCCGAGCTTACCTTCTCTGTGCTCATTAAAATTACATTGAAGGACGTTACCATTGTGTGTTTTTTTAATCGTGTTTGCATACCTGTGTCTTTGGTCTAATGCCGGCTCCATGTTTCTCTCAACTAAACCATCTGAAGCATGCCTTATACACAATCCCTGTAGCACTTTGCCTCTGTGTCGAAACCTTTGGTCATAGGAGGGATTTTTCCCAAGTGTCCTTTCTTTGAACATCAGTATTTTCCTTGCGCCTTGAACTTGTATGTTTGCGACACTCACTCCTCCTTTGTAATGTAAAATTATTTTATTCTTTTTCCAAAATTATTAAAAAAGACAAAAAAAAAAATATACCCCAAAAAGAGGAAGGGGAAAGTATTTTATTTGTATTGGCAGCACAATGATTCTCCCTTGGATAAAGCACATATTTCAGTTTGTTCGTCAAACCCTAGGATTTAATATGAACTTAGGAAGATGTTCCCACTACATTGAGTTGTGCCCTCCTTCATTTGGTTATTCTTCCAAACATATGGAGAGTTTGTGTTGCCTCCTACCTCGCAAACTTATGTTAATACCATGTTGCCTGAGTCTCATCATTTGTCGTGCTATTGTCCAAGGGAAGTTTTTACCAAGCCTGAGTCGGCCCCCCTACATTTTGTCTCTTTCCCTCATGACTGGCCATCCCAAAAGTCCAATCAAGTCTTTGTTTGAAATCAATGAAGCCTTTAGTCTGATAATCAAGATTCTCTAGTCCATGACCGACGAGTCGTCGAAGACCTCTGGGTAGTGAAGCCATACACTCATATTACACTCCCACCCTAGTTTTGAATATTTTTAATTTGTTGCTCGATCTCTGAAGACCCCATCTTCATCCATCAGGCCTTATCAACTTCTAAAAGATAGATACTCTACATCTATATATTTTTTATTTTGAGATGTAGCTCCATTGTGTATTGTTTGTGGCTACACTTTATATAGTTATATGACATGGATCTATAGTGTATTTGATTGTATCCATGATTTTATTTTATCTCGAGCATGGGTATGCCCACCTTGGTGAGACAATTATTATTTTGCAGATGACATCTCCCAATTTATGTTCCCTAGGCTCACTTGTTTGGAACATTGGTGAAGATTGTTAATGTATTTCGGCCATCAGATGATATTCTGACCTCACACATTAGGGGGCATCTATTATAACCCTAATTTGCACCAGACATTCTTACCTGGGATTAGGCCATCTCAGATTCCTTCTTTGCCAAAACACTGCTGAACAACACTTCTTAAAAACCCCTTTTATAAAGGCCCACCTGCCCTGCTCCATTATTGCACGCGTGTACACATTAGATGACCCAAGACAACCCGCGTTTACCTACAAAAGAACAGAAAAAGGAATTTTGTTGATGGAACATACAACTTTGGTAAAGTTAACTAAACCTTTCTTCCATGCATGGCTGGTCACTCGACCAAATACCTAGCTTCTTCTAACCTATAAAAGAAGGGTTAGGAGTCCCATTTGAAAGGAGGAGAATCATAGTAAAGAAACAATACATGATTGAGCATTCCCTTTGTCCCAACCTTTAGCCATCCTTGTGAAAAGAGAAGTATAGAGAAAAGCAGCTGGAAGACAGTGGAAGAACAGCCCAGGACTAGGATCAAGGAGTAGTGGCCGACTTTATCATTGTAAGGTATCATTGTGAAGTTAATAAAATAATTTCTTTTCTCATCCCACCATATGATATTGTCATTATTGGAATATTGATTATATGATTGATTAAATATATAACACGTTAGCTCATAGATCAAATGCATGTGGAGTTATTTGTTTGTCTTTAGTGAATGCAGGTTAGCATTGGGAGGAGAGTTGTAGTTAAATAACGACCAAGCACGAAAAGGGATGAACATCAAACACAAAAAATAAGGTACTTCAACTTAATCTATTGAACCTTGTACTTACATATGGGTAATGGGGGTTTAGGCATGGGATGATGGTAAAAAGTAAGAATCTTTAGGTCATTTCTGTGTCCATGATAAAACCCTTAGTGCTAGTCTGTAGGAGGGATTTCCCACCCACAACAATACATCATCTATCTTTGAGAACCAACTCAAAATGAGGCTACAACCTCTTATTTAACAAGCTACAACTTGTAGAGAGCACCAACCCTCACGTTTCTCTAGCACCCACTAGAAAGAATCATATTTTCTCTGTATGATATCTGACACCAATTGGATGGAGGAACCAACTTCCATTTATACAAGCACCAACTTGCATACATAAAACTGTGTATTTTCCCTAGCACCACCCTGCCACCCTATTTTCTAACCACAACTAGATAGAATATACAAATCCCAATATTCAAGCACCAACTTGAATAATAGAGGAACACAGTCCTCCCTAGAGCCTCCCTACCTGCCTGATTATAAATAATTGATTGAATGGTCAACAATACAGATATATCAATTTTTACCACTTCTTCTTTGTTCTACAATTCTTCTCTACTTCTGCTTGTTCTGCAGTTATTCTTGTCTTTACTCCTCTGTCCTGTTCATACTTGGCTTGGATTTCTATCTCTTTCTATCTGCTCTTTCTTTGTTCCTCTCATGCTCTTTGGTTTGAGTACATTCTTATCTCTTCACCTATTATGTTCATTCCATCTTTAGTTTTTCATCTCTGAGTTTGATCTCACACTATTCATGCTGTAATTTTCCTTTCTCACAGTTCAACTCCTTTTTTTTTTAGTGAGAACAGAAAGCCTAACTCAGTCAGGACATTTATATTTTATACAAATCCCACAATTCGGTTACACCTCGAATCTGCAAGAAAATGCACAAGCAACTGAATCGTCAACCACCCAAGAACTATGATTCAATTCTGGTAACTGAATCGTAACTGATCAATAATTCATGAATTGCAACAATAACCCTTCGATCAAATTTTCGATAAATCAACACCATTGGATTAAATATGTATAGACTTGCTAACTTTTCAAATATGTTCCATGTGAAATTTACCTACATGAACTAGCACCAGACGTGTTTCTTCCCACATGCCCACTCGTTGTGACCATACACCAAAAAAACATTGTTTCACGATTTCATGTTTTGTGTGATCGACTATGAGTCACCTTGATTTTCGCAACTCATGAAAATATGAAATCGATCCTAGCAATGCTATCTCCTTCCTTTATGTTCCACTATTGTGACCTAGGTTATGACCTTGAGCCAAATATTTGAGTGCTTCACTTGCCAAATCAATGGTCCAGAGCTCTTCTTCGATCCGCGGTTCAGATATCATCACAACTTCGCATTTCATGATTTCATGACTCATGATGTCGGAGGTTAGAGAACCTCCGTTCTTCCGAGTTCCGAACTTGTGATTTTATAGATCAATGGTCTAGACTATTCCTTTGATTGACGATTGCAATCAAATCATGACTTCATGTGTCAGGGGTTTGAACACGAGCCAATCCTGACTCTTCCAACTCCTGATATCCAATTCAACACTCTGTGTCAAATCAATGGCCCCAAAACCCTTTGTGATCCAACAGTCCATATATTATCGAGACTTCATGTTTCACGAATTCGTGAATCTAGTTGGCAGTGTCATACCAACGGTCAATATTCTCCCTTTGACTGATGACTATGATCAAATCTCAACTTCGCATGTCGAGTGTTTGAGCGTGAGACAACTCTGACTCTTCCAACTCTCGATATCCGAAATAATCTAGATCAATGGCCCATGATCACATGTGATCTGATGACCTAGTTCATTTCACAATTTCTCATTTCGTGAGTTCCTACAACTCTCAGCTTTGACTTTTCCATCTCACAAGTCAGGGAAATGTTGATCTCTCGCCACGTGTACTCTAGATCATTTCACAACTTCGCATAACGCGCATTTGAGGATGCCTCTTGGTCATTATCCTCTTCACGGTTATACTGGATCCAATGACTGTTGATCCTCGGCACTCAGATCCAACGGATCAGATCTGTAGTTATCCATTGTACTTCCTCTGGTCACTAGACATTGATCTAATGGACATTGGGTATTCAGGATTGGTGATACAATTACCATTGTTTCTCCTCCTCCTGAGCTTATGCTTCCTCCCATATTGGAAGAATTTCTAAGTGTCAAAGGCCTTGACCTTTTTCTTTTTTTCCATCATTGTTGTTGTTCTTGTTTCTGGTTTTCCATCGTTGTTTTTTTTTTATTGTTTTCCATCATCGTTGTTGTTCTTTCCATAACATCTTCATTGTTGTTTTTTCCATCAATGACAAGCATACTCTGCCTTCTGTCTGTAAACATGTCAACAATATCCTCCTTTGGCATTGATGGCAACCCTAAAGAACTACATTATTTTGCTTAGTCAACCAACTGTAGAACTATACCACACCTTTTCTCCCCCTTTAAGATCAATGTCAAAGAAAAACATGCTCCCCCTGAGCTGTTGCAGTACTTCTTAGAGGTATCGGATATGAAACGAACACATAATCCCCTTGTCAATTATGAAAGAAAGAACCAGTGATGAAGTTAGGGGCTAAATTTAGCTCATGGGCTAATTTTCCATGGATTTTCCAAAAACAATATTCGTTATTCTAAAAATGATTCACCTAAATTCCATAGGATAAAATTATTTTATGTTAAAAATCGCCAAAATTTTATAAAAACTATATAGAATCCTTAGAAATTTGAATATTTTTACAAAAGTATCACCAAAAATTTAGAGTTGGCATATCAATGATTACTAAGATTTGCCAAGGTTTTTACATTTTAAAATAAATTTCTATCCTTAAAATCATCCCTGGAAAGAACCAAAGATATATTCACCAAAAATACAACAGATATTCAATAAGTACATCCAAAAATAATGTTATTAGTACTTATTAGTACATCCAAAAATAATGTCATCTACATAAACCAAAACAACTAATAAATAATCACCTTCAGACTTAATGTATAGACTACTGTCAACAATACCTTTCTTGAACCCTTTGTCATATAGAAATTTGTCCAGCCTATAATACCAGGCTCGTGGTGCCTGTTTCAGTCCATATAAATCCTTTTCTAGCTTGCAAACATAGTCAGGATTATCTATCAGTGAAAATCATTCAGGTTTCTCCATATATACTTCTTCCTCTAGATCTCCATTGAGAAATGTTGACTTAGAATCCATATGATATACTTTAAAGTTCTTATGACATGAATATGAAAGAAACATTTTGATGGCTTCCAATCTTTCCATTGGTGCAAAGGTTTCATCAAAATCCTATCCTTCATCTTGTGCATACCCTTTACAAAGCAATCTGGCTTTATTCCTAACAATTTGTCCTTTTTAATTCATTTTATTCTTGAATACCCATTTGGAGCCTATTACATTCTTATCTTCAGGTCTAGGAAGAAGCTCCCAAGTGGTGTTCTTCTCAATCTGATCAAGCTCTGCATTCATAGCTCTAATTCAATCGTCATGGTTGCTTGCTTCATAAAAAAAATTAGGTTCAATTGTAGATAGGAAAGAAATATGATATTGTTCTAGTCTTTAATCATTTTACTTCTTGTCTGAACTCCTTTATTGATATCTCCAATTATCTTATTTTCAGGATGATTCTTTCTAACAATTTTGAGAGGTGGTCTTGTTTCTGTCTGCTTATTTGAGTCTGTATGAGTATTTGTATCTTCCTTTGACTCATAGTCTTCTCTTTATGATTCTTGGACTCATTCATCTTCAAATTAAACTATATCTTTTGTGGTTGATTCAACACTGTTTATATCTCGTACCGGTATTTCTTCATCAACTTTTATGTCAATACAATCAACTAGTTTATGCAGCCTCTTATTATAGCATTTGTATCCTTCACTGTTTGTAGCATACCCTAAGAAGATACCTTCATCATCCCTGTCATCATATTTATCAATATTCTCATCATTATTCTTTTTATAACACTTACTCCCAAATACTTTAAAATGGTTGATTGAATCAGGTCTTCCAAACCATAGTTCATAAGGACTCTTGTCACTATGTGTCCTGAGATGAGCTTTGTTAAGAATATGTATAGCTGTATGAATTGCTTCCACCCAATATGTCTGAGCAATATTCCTTTCATTCATCATTGATCTTTCCATCTTCTGAACTAATCTATTCTGCCTCTCAACTACTCCATTTTGTTGTGGATTCCTTGGAATAGTATACTCTCTTTTGATCCCATGTTTATCAAAAAACTCTTTGAAGTTCCATGAACTAAACTCTCCTCCTCTATGAGACCTTACTGCCTTCAATATTTTTCTTGTTTGATTCTCAGTCAGAGCCTTAAACACTTTGAATTTTTCGAATGCTTCATATTTTTCCTTCAGAAAGGAAACTCATGTTAGTCTATAATAATCATCAATAATCAACATGAAATAATTTTCTTTCCATGTACCTTTCTTCCTTGATGGTCCACATAAATCCATATGTACTAATTGAAGAGGTTTTTCTATTGAAGGAAAATTCTTATATTTAAACTCTATCTAAGTCAGCTTTCTTATTTGGCAAGGTTTACAAACAACATCATATGGATTTTATATATTTGGAAGGTATTTCATTGCCCCACTATTTCTAATATTAATTATATGATCAAATTTCAGGTGTCCAAGTCTTCTATTTCATAGCCAAATTTCTTCATACTTTCTTAAGTGACATTCTTCTTTTTATTCTTTTAAAACATAGATATTGTTTTTTGTTCTTATGCCTTTTGCAACCAGTTGTCCTGAATTTACAGATTTTATTCTACAATCTTTAGAAGTAAAAACAACTTCACATCCTTTGTCACAAACTTGACTGACACTAAGAAGATTGTGTTTCATACCATATACAAACAACACATATTGAGCTTTCCCTTTGCCATTACTCAGACTTACCATTCCTTTATCTTTTATTTTTGTTGGTGCATCATTTCCAAAAGTTACATTCTTTGATTTTCTTTCACTTCGAGTTAGAAACTTACTTTTGTCTCTAGTCATATGTTTGGAACATCCACTGTCAATATACTAAGGATTCTTTTGTCTTTGGGCTGATAACAATAATCCACACTTTTCATCTTCTTTCTTCTTCCAAACCTTGAAATTTTGAGTAGCAGGATTCAAATTTGGCTTAAAGTTCCTTAAGCAACAGTCTGTAGCTTTATGTTCATAATTATGGTATGTGTAACATTCTAGTTCACTGAATAACAAATCATAACGATTGTTATGCTCATAATTGTTGTTATTCTTAACCTGGGTCTTTTTCCCATCCATCACATGATTTGTAGTCTGTGGTTGTTTGTTACTTGGCTGTCTCAATCTTTGTTGTGGCACATAATTACTCCTTGAGTATCTTGATTTCCCATATCTAAATTTTAAAGAACAATTTACAACTTTGTGACCAAAGTTAGAACATAAAAAAAAAATATTGATAGAAAAATCCTTTGTACCTGGAAAATGACTATCTTCTCTGAGCGGGTCAATTGTTTCCATTCTGATGATTTCTTTGATCTACAGATTCGGTTTTGGTACTTTGTATTTCATTCCTTCTTGGGAGTTGATTATCTTTCTTTGTTTATGCAGAGTGGTTGTTGTCAATGATTGTAGATTTGACAAACTTGATGGATTTTGTGTTACTTGGATGATCACTACTTCATCCTTCTTCATAACCCAATCCATATTTCAACTTTGGATTCCTTTGTTGATTTAGAATGGAGTTTAATCCTTCTAAGGCTTTAATACTTGACAGATTTTGGTGATAGAATGCCTTAAACTTCTCCATCTCTTTTCTGGTTTTTACTATCTCTTCGTTCAAGGATTCACATATCGCTTTCTTCTCTAATAATTGATGTTTCAGAATGTCCTCTATTTTCTTTTCCTCTTCTAACTCCACTTTTATCAAGGCAAAGTCTTCACTAGGTTTTTTACCATTCATTTCAAACTGCATCAACAATTGTTTTTCTTTTCTTTTCTTAAATTTGAGTCTGTCAATTTCTTCCAAAGCACTAATTAATTCACCTTCCATATCAACCACATCTTCTCCGTCATCCATGTCACCTCCTGTGTGTTCATCTTAAATATCTCCCATATCCATAATTATAAAATCATTCACTTTATCTTCGTAGGATGAATCGCTATCTATGACTTCTGAGGAGTTATAATTGTTTGCACACAAACGTTTCTTTTTACTATATTTCTTAAATTTGTATTTATTTTCATCATCAGAGTTCTTGTCCTTTTTCTTGTGAGGACACTTAGATTCAAAATGACCTATCTTACCACAGTTAAATAATTTGAAGGGCAACTTGACTTAGTATTTTCCTGATCCTTTCTTTAATCTTCTCACAAATTTTTCCTCAATATCATCTAATTCGAAATCAATATTCTTTTCTTCTTTAAAAGATGCTTCTCTAGTGATGGATTTATCTTTGCTAATTCTCATTTCATATGAAGTTAGAGTTCCTATGATTTGATCAATAGACAGAGTTTTAATATCATTTAGTTCTTCTATTGCATAGACTTTTGGATTAAATGTATCAAGCAGAGATCTTAAAATCTTCTAAACTAAAAATGCATCTTCAATCTTCTCACCAAGACCCTTCATGGAATTCACAAGCTCTTCAACTCTTAAAAATACTTACTAACTGTTTCATTCTCATTCATCTTTAGTTGTTCAAATTTCAATCTATATGTTTGAAGTTTGGCATCTGTTACTTTCTCATTTCCTTCATAACTGCTAATAAGTTTATCCCACATTGCTTTGGCAGATTCAAGATGCATCACCTTTACAAACTCAACTTCAGTAATTCCATTCAAGATAACATTCATTTCCTTAGCATTGAAGCTAAATTCTAACTTATCATATTTGGAAGATAGCACAACGGGCTTTATGTATCCAGTCTCTACTACATCCCAAACATCAACACCTAAGGCCATTATGTATGTTCTCATTCTAACTTTCCAGAAGGAAAAATTTGTTCCATCAAATAGAGGAGGCTTATTGGTTGAAGTCCCTTCATGACTTTTCATGTTTAATATTACATATCCACCTTTAAATAAAAGGAACCCACTCTGATAGCAATTGTTGAGATCACTAAAACAACTGAGAGGGGGGGTGAATCGGTTTTTTTTGTGCTTAAACCCTTTTATGTCTATTAAAACATTTTTTCAATATTCTCCAAGTGACCATCAAGATTATACAACATATGAACAACAAAAATAATAAACATCAATCACACATATGATATACACAGAGATATATTTTCACAAGGAAACCCATAAAGGGAGAAAACCTCTTTCTCTTCAAATGATAGGCAGTCTTTTATGTTTTGTACATCATCTATCTTTGAGCACCAACTCAAAATGAGGCTACAACCTCTTCTTTAACAAGATGCAACTTGTAGAGAGCACCGACCCTCAAGTTTCTATAACACCCACTAGAAAGAATCACATTTTCTCCTTATGATCTTCAACACCAAATGGATGGAAGCACCTACTTCCACTTATAGAAGAACCAACTTGCATACTGAAAACTTTATGTTTTCCCTAGCACCACCCTGCCACCCTGTTTTCTAGCCACAACTAGATGGAAGATACAACTCCCAATATTCAAGCACCAACTTGAATAACAGAGGACCAAAATCCTCCCTAGCACCTCCCTATCTCTTTGATTATAAATAATTGAATGAATGGTCAAAAATGCAGATATATCAATTTTTACTACTTCTTCTATGTTCTGCAATTCTTCTATGCTTCTGTTTGTTCTCCAGTTCTTATTTTTCTTACTCTTTTGTTCTGTTCATACTTGGCTCAACTTTATGTCTCTTTCTATCTTCTCTTTCTCTGTTCCTCTCATTCTCTTTGGTTTGAGTACTTTCTTCTCTCTTCACCTATTACGTTTAGTCCAACTTTAGTTTTTCATCTTTGAGTTTGATCTCACACTGTGCATACTGTAATTTTCCTTTCTCATGGTTCAACTCATTATTTTTTTTAGTGAGAACAACAAACCTAACTCAGTGACAACATTTCTCTTTTATACAAATCCCACAATTCAGTTAGACCTCGTATCTCCAATAAAATGCACAAGAAACCGAATCGTCAACCACCCAAGAACTATGATTCAGTTATGCTAACTGAATCATAACTGATCAATAATTCATGAAGTGCATTAGTAACCCTTCGATCAAATTGCCAATAAATCAACATCGTTGGATTTAATCTACAAAGACTTGCTAACTTTTCAAATATGTTGCTTGCGAACTTTACCTGCATGAACTAGCACTGGATGTGTTTCTTCCCACATGCCCACTCTCTATGACCATGCGCCAAACAAAAGTCATTTCACGATTTTTCGTTTCAAGTGATCCACTATGAGTCACCTCAATTTTCCCAACTCCTGAATCTCCGAAGTGTTGCCTAGCAATGTTAGCTCCTTCCCTTCTCTTCCACTGGTGTGACCTAGGCTATGACCTCAGGCCAAATATTCAAGCGCTTCACTTGCTAGATTAACAGTCTAGATCTCTTCTTCAATCCGATGGTTTAGATCTCATCGCAACTTCACATTTCATGATTTTGCGACTCGCGATGTCGGAGGTTAGAGCACCTCCCTTCTTCCGAGTTTCGAACTTGCGATTTTCTAGATCAATGGTCCATAATCTTCCTTTGATCGATGATTGTGATAAAATAGCGACTTCATGTATCGAGGGTTTGACCATGAGCCAACCCTGACTCTTCCAACTCTTGATATCTGATTCAACGCTCTATGTCAGATCAATGGCCCTACAACCCTTTGTGATCCAAAGGTCCATATCTTATCGGGACTTCGCATTTCATGAATTCGTGAATCTAGTTTGCAGTGTCATACCAACGGTCCAAATTCTCCCTTTGATAGACGACTGTGATCAAATCATGACTTCACATGTCGGGTGTTTGAGCGGGAACCAACTCTAATGCTTCCAAATCCTGATATCCGAAATAATCTAGATCAATATCCCATGATTATCTGTGATCCGATGGCCCAGATCATTTCACGATTTCACATTTTGCAAGTTCCTACAACTCTCACCTTTGACTTTTCTAGCTCACGAGTCTGCGAAATTTTGATCTCTCGCCGCATGTGCTCTGGATCCAACAAGCCAGATCATTTCTCGACTTCACATATCACAAGTTTTAGGATGGCTCTTGGCCATTATCCTCTTCGCAGTTATACTGGATCCAATAGTTGTTGATCCTCGGTGCTAAGATCTAATAGATCAGATCTGTAGTTCTCCTCTACACTTCCTATGGTCATTAGACGTTGATCTAACATACATTGGGTATTCTGGATTGGTGAGCCAATGAAAAATTTCTCTCCTCCTCCTTATCTTATGCTTCCTCCCATATTCAAAGAATTTCTAGGTGTCAAAGGCCTCGACCTTTTTCTTGTTTGGCATCATCGCTACTATTCTTGTTTCTGGTTTTCCATCATCATTGTTCTTTTTCCTTTTTTCCATCGTCGCTGATGTTATTTCCATACCATCGTCATTGTTGTTCTCTCCATCAATGAAAATCATACTCTGCCTTATGTTTGTAAACATTCCAATAGTTGTTTCATAGATCGTAAGATTGGCCACAACATACAATGAAAACATCTGAAACCCGAAATCGTGAAGTGCATGTTGGATAGGAGTGTGGCCATGGCCAGTGGTCACGTAAGGGAAGTTTGTGCCCGGTGCTCATTTTCTCGGGTGAAATCACAAAGGCCTGAAGTGATGAAAGGTCAAAGGGTCAACGTCGCGAAGGAAAAAAGCTCTGAAGTCTCGAAGTGGACATGAGTCGTCTGATCTGAAGATCATTTCAGGTGCATTCTCAACCGTTAATAAAAACATAGTGGAAGGATAGCATAAGATGGAAGTCCCGAAAGAATGAATATCCGAAGTAAATAAAAGTCATCCATCTCATCATTCGATTAAATCGTGACTGTTGATTCTGATAAGTGCTCAAGGGATCGTTTGGCCTAGCATTGGGTCACTGCCTATTGTCATATGAAATGAGAAGAATAGAGGCAAAAGGTAATACATCAATTAAAGTTAATAATCCCGTGGTTTTGAGTTATTGGTCACATATAATGGTTTGAGGGAAGTGCCTTTCCAGAGCTTAGTTTCTGTAAATAAATTGCAGAGATTCATGATCGAGTTAAAAGGATGAAATTGATCCATAACTATGATCAATTTATGAAAAGCCTTCACGGTAAAAAGGATAAACAATAATTATGATTAAGTTAATCGAAGAGGTGCGATGGTCCAAAAAAAAGGACACAATATTCACACTCACGCTGTTTTGAAGAATATATAAATGAGAAAGAGTAGAGATAAGAAGGTGTCTCTGCAGTCCATATTAGAAGATCAAAAGATGAAGCAGATTCCAGGAAAGACAGTTGAAAATACTTATTCATTAAGGGTGGTTGGGTGGTGTAAGGGAAAGTTGGTTCTTGAAGAGATAGTTGGTGCTTCCTTGTCAGTTGTAGCTGACTAAACAACGGGTCATATCCTCCTACCAGTTGGTGTTGGTGAAAAAGGGTGTGGGTGCATCCTGATCAGTTGGTGTTGATCGAAAAGGAAGAATATCTTCCTTCTATGTAACATGTAAAACAATTTTTTAAGTAAATAGAAAAGTGTTTGTGGTTTCTCCCAATTGGGTTCCATGATAAAATATTGTGTTAAAATTTTGTTTGCATTAATAAAAAAAAATTGATATAATTATTGTTTCACTGATTCACCCCCCCTCTCACTGACAAGATCTGATCCTTCAGTCACATGTTGTCAATAGGGTACAGTGATACTTCATCACACTAGTCTAGACCAGTAGAGTGCAACATCAAAGGATCATCACAGTCTATCTATAGAGTACAATGTGATCATCTCTGAAACTAAAGGAAAATGGAAAGAAAGAAAAAAATTCTCATTAAACCTTCATACCTAGGGAGTGTATATGGATCACCCATAGACTCAGAGAATGAATTTGGCCAAAATAAGGCAGGCTAAAAGAAAATAAGAGGCAAAAAAACAAAAT
This sequence comes from Picea sitchensis, assembly GCA_010110895.2. Classification (NCBI taxonomy): domain Eukaryota; kingdom Viridiplantae; phylum Streptophyta; class Pinopsida; order Pinales; family Pinaceae; genus Picea; species Picea sitchensis. The sequence goes on from SNQJ01S0012688.1 coordinate 53,994, forward strand.
AAATTATTTTTTGGGTATGGTAGCCAATTTTGTTATCAAATTAATCGGTAAGTGCATCACAAACACATCTCCCTAACTTCCATAAGAAACTAGAACATAACATAACATAATACATACTTTGCCTTAAACTTCATCATCATATAAACTAGTTTAACGAGGTACAAGTGACATATCTTTTAAATGACACTTGGTCCTCGCTAGTATCATCCTTGTAACTCCTTCCTTGAGTTTGTAGAATAGTGAGTCTGTCTAAGAATAAAAAACCAACAAAGGAGGAAAACAAAGATATATGGATTTTGATGAATTCTATGTATATGATCAAGGAATTATACAATAGAAGATGAGATTCTTATATAGGGAATAAATGTATTACTGTATTAAGTGAATATAAATTGGAGAATACAATCCATGTCTTGATGTTGCAAGGTCCCCTTTCTATGGCTCTTTTTTTCAAAACACACACCTTTTCTCCAATGTCTTAAATGAATAAGATCCAAAATTTGTCTTGAGGAACTAAAGCAAATCTCTCAAGCATAATCTGAAGTAGAACTCTCCATACAAATATTAGCCTATTCAACCTTATCCTTTTCCATGTGAGATCCCTCTTTATATAGTTTGAAAGAGATATGGATGAGGATATTAGGATGATCTGACCAAATCAGAGAAGTGAGTAAGATCCAAACCAATTAGAGGCCACCTCATCTTCTAGAAGATTCCCTTCTAGAACATTCATAAAATTTGACTTTTCCTATGCTTGAAGAATCATCGCACCCTATTCACAAGCATCATGCAATGACATTGCAGTCCAAGTTTAGGGCAGAGTGTGATGATCATGCATCATCGTACCCCATGCATATGGTAGGGTGCGACGACCTTCCTTGACATGGTTTTTGAGAGAGGAAAGAAAACCACTTTTCCCATGGATAAAGTATTCTTTTAATATTTTCAGGGAACATTAACACATGTTGTTAGGTGATCATTGAGGTGACTAAAATAATGTGTAACACAAATTCCTTATCTATTGGGTTGATCCCAAAACTTTATTTTGCAACCTGTACCTATTCTGACCATTCAACTGAAACCAAATCAAACTGAAAATTGAAATTTGAAATGCACACTGAACTGGAATAGGAAACTAACAACCGAAATCTGAAAATTCTGATGCATACTGAAAATATGACTGCTGCAAGGATGCTTACCTTGTAAACTTATTTATATATATACAATCCTATTCTAACACTGAATGCTTGACTTCAAGTGATATAAAATATCCAATATAGAGAATCAAAGATTTGATCCAATACCTTATATCCTTCATGGTTTTTAACAAAACTCAGAACTAGAGCTAGTAAGGGCACTAAAAACTGGTTGTCAACCTAATATTCACAACAAAGATCTTTGGAACCATGAAAAACAAAAGAGACACTCGAAATCAATTGGAACTATGAAGTGAAAAAATCCTCCATATAGATAGCTATGGGATCATGATAGACATGACCCATTTATTGATTTTCAAAGTTTTGAGCAAATTTAATGTCATGATTGGGTATTGCACATTTTCTATCTATATCATCATACAATTTTTGATTTGACTACAAATTTTTAGAAGGGCTTTGTAATGAGACTGTTGCTAAACAAGACAATGAAGTCGGTTGCTTGATAAAGTTTTTATAATATATGTTTGTAGGCTCATAGTTATCTAATGGAGAAGGACTTTGACTACATATATTATCCAAAACATCAACTATTGGATCATGGATAAAATGAGAAGACTGTTGCATTGGTTCCAATGAAACTTCATAATTTTCTATGTGCTTATCATTCAGGACCTGATCAATATTCTTCTTCAAAAACTGAAATGAATTAAAGGTTAATGGTACAAAATTATTTCATTAACTCATAATTTTTTTCAGGCTCTAAGCTTTCATCTGGGATTTGAAACTCAAGGTAGCTTAGCGGCTACAATTTTGGAGCAAGAACAACTTCCATGTCATGAATGGAATCCTCAATTGATTCATAAGAAATTTTCCCCATAATACTGCTTACAAATTTCTTATCTTCTTGTTTATAGTTTTCTCTGAGAAATTGGAATGAGGGAAAACATAAAGGAAAAGATCTTTCACTTACTTGAAAATTTTCTGCATTTTCCTCATTGCTGTCATAATTAATATGCATAAGATGATTGTCATATTTGAGAGTTGGTGTAACTGAGCTTCTTCATCCCAAACATATGTCGTTGAATACTTTGAAGAGTCATCCTTGATGTATTCATCATCATATTGATCATACTTGGGTAGATCATCCATATAAGAAATGTCATCAAGCATACACATTAGATCAATTGATTGTTCCTCCATGAGATTATTTTGAGTTTCATATTTGTCCATGTCACGGAGTGAATACATAAAACAATCATTTTCTGATCTATGATACCAAGGATAAGAAGCAAAATGATTTGTAACAATGACCCTTTCTTTTTCTGCAAAAAATGGAACATGGTGTTTTTTAACATTAAGTTCATCTCTCATGATAATCTTGTGCATCACTTCTTTCCTTGTGCTTGCCGGAATGTCTAGTTTCACTTTTGAAGATGTCAGATGATCCTTCTATATGTTTCCTTCTCTTCTACCTTTAACTTTGACTTTTTGATCAGAAAATTAGCTTCTACACCTATTGCATTTTTCTGTGTTTCTTCAAGTGTTGTAGTATTCCTCTCTCTCAATTGAAATGCCATTTCCAGATCAAAGGCATCTAGGCAGTGTAGGAGAGCTAAACCAAGAGGAAGATTTATATAATCAGTCATTGAATAGTAAACTTGATTGAATCTAGCTGAAAAGTGTTTCACTTTTTCTCCTGGATGTCTTTTCAAATGATTACAATCTTTTAAAATCAGAAAATGATTCCTCTTGATCACCCATTTATCAAGGAAGACTTTCACAAACTGATGGAAATCACCAATGCTTGTAGATGGAAATTTTTTGAACCACTCTTTAGCTTTACCTTGAAAATATAGAGAAAAAATATTGATACAAACATCATCTTGTTGAATCTCAAAAAGGTCAAGAAAGTGTTCAAAACCCTGAATGTGTTTTTCAGTAGTGATGCTACCATATTCTCCATCAAACCTGGGAAGGTATTTGTGATAATTTTTCAGAAAACCATGGAGTATTGGAGGTAAGATGAGAGGCTTATATCTATCTGGGAATTTAAAGGGTATGGGGGTTTATACAACAGTTGTAAAAATAGCCTTGGTTTTCTGAGGCTCATCAAATGGAATATGACCAATATAAGTTGCAAAAAAAGGGTTTCAACCAGGATCAAAAACATAAAAAGAATATGTATTTACAATATTCAAAGGAAAAGAATTAGATGTAGGTCTGTGATCTATTTTCAAATATAGTATACATTGGAAAATTTTCTTGAAGAAATAACTAACAATACAACATATTATTCCTGGGATGAAATTCCAATTTGAATACTTGATCTCTCCATAGTGTTTTTTCATGTTTCTATTGGTCGGGTTCATCCTCTAGCGGAGACTTCAGATTAGCTTGAAACTGTTTTTATTTGCCAGGTGAATGATTCATCCTTGATGTGTTTGATCAATGTCCACCATCAACAATTAGATCTGTAACTTGATACACTTCTCCGAGGAACATGAAATTTTCAGTTCCCCAATATGGTCACCACTATGTTAACACTCTGTAATTTCTAAGGCTGATAAACAAATGGATAGAGGTAACTATTTTAACTAGATTTAGTTTGAATTTGGACCCTTCAACCAAAGAGGGCTCTCTCACACAAAAATACTCAACATATTTAGCAATGAGCACACAGAAGGTCATATTCTATAATAGAACAGGTTATGTTTGGTTTTATATTATTTGGTTGGAACAACAAGGGAGGGTCATTGGGAAATGGAGTCATAGTTCTAAATTAATAAATTCAAGGTTAGAAGGCTAATATTGCAGGTCAGGATAGGAAAATTAATTGGATCCTCAAATATTTAATGTATGGAAGAGATGGAAAAGGTGTAGAAATCCAATTAAAATAGAGGAATTAAGAATTTTGATTTTAATCTTCAGTGGAAAGCATAGAAATTATTCCAAGCCAAAGACATAGTGTACATTAAAAAAAATATGTTTCTTTATCTTCTCAAAATAATTCAGAATGTAGAAAGAAATAGTGGTAAAAGAAAGAACAAATTTACAAGGAGAGGTACTTCACCAATGAAAATTGACACAAGTATCCTATAATGTTGCACTGTATTAATGAAATTATGATCAATGGTGTTTATGTGGGCTTCCTTACAATTCCTATTCTACAAGTAGGCCCCAACCCTTAATACTTCGAAATGGGAAGTATTTATAAGTTTATTTACAAGGATCTTATCATAAATGAGAAGGATATATATTAAGAAAATATTAGACTAAATGTATATATAATTATAAAAATATAGCAATCTTGAAGATATGATAGGATTTCAAGGGATAATTTGTTGTCAGTTGTTGATGATCTATCCCTTGGACCTCAGTTGTGTTATTGGTGTTTTGTTGCTGACTGTGGCCATTTCTGAAAAACATTGTGCCTTGAAATATGGGAATGATTGATTGATTGTTGATCCTCTATTTCTAGATGTCTTGAGTCATCTGACATTTGGAATGGGGTTGAAGCTACCTCCATTAACTATGTTTATTGTCCCTTCATCTTTTCCATTTGTCCCTTTTGAATATTTTGCCTCCCAAAATTCTGAAAAAATAGGGTCAAAGGAAGACTTTGATTCTCCCACTCTAAGATAGATGTGTAAAATATGAGGGCTTTTTTTGTATATCATCTTGTTGTGAGAAAAAAATTCTCTCAATTTTTTTAAATTCATCTCCAATTGTCCGGGATCTACGTTTGAAAAAGATGTGTCAAACAGAAAAATCATGAATCCTAGAAAATGGGGCTCAAATATGCTCTCGGTTCTCCTAATATGTAACAAATATGATAAATATAGGAGAGGTTATTCTAAATGGTCATGTGTTGAGGTAAAACCTCTTTATGTTTCTCAAAATGCGCCCTGGTTAGCATGGAAATCTCCTTAGAAGATTACTGGTCAAAAATGGTTTTGGGAGAAGGAAAGTGGTTTTTAGAGGGGTGAGAGTGGTTTTCGGGAGGGAGGGGGATGGAGGTAAGTGGTTTAGGAGTGGAGGTGGGTCCGAAATTGTGGGGAGGTGACATGTGGAAAGAATGAAACCACTTTTCATACACCCTTTGGTTAAATGATGTAGGGGGGGTCTGAAATATGAAGTACGTGAGTTATTTAAACTTAGGATATATTTTATTTTTGTTTTTTTATTGGTTTTTGTTTTATATGTNTCATTTTTGTTAATTTTATTTGTTTATCTTATTAATTACGTTTCTAATTTTATTTTGATTGTTTTTAATTTGTAATTTTTATAATTTATTATCAACATTATTATTATTACACTAACCTAATTACACTTAATCTAATTACTAATTATTAATGTTTAAAAATCTCAACCTAACGAATTAATCTTTATTATAAATTATCCTAGGTTATATAATGACTTATTAAACTAATTATTTTTTTTAGTCTAACTCAAGTTACCTAACATCATTTCATGCAAGGATGAAATTAGCGGGGGGGAATGATGAAGTGGATGGTGTAATTAAATGAATAGTGGATAAGATGTGGCCCATAAGATGAATGGATAGAGGAGTGAGTGGTGCAGAAGTGAAGGAAGGATTGGGTAAAATGGATGGCGAGTGAGGCAAAATTATCCAAGGAAACTAGGCAAGCCATGAGCTTTCATCATGAGAGAAACAACAAATAGAAACTGAATAATCAGTCTTCCTATAATTTATAGGACCCTAACACAACATAAAGATAAACCCAAGAATCCAAAGAAACAACATCCTTTCCACAAAAAAAAGAAACATAAGGATCCCAAACCCACTTAGGCAACTTCAACTCCTAATGGTGACAAAGGAGCCAAATCTAAAAATAAGAAGACTGGAAAATATTGCAACTTTTGTGATAAAGATGTTCATAATGAGTCCAAATGTTTCAAGAAGATGGAATCTTTATAAGCAATGATGAAGAAGCACAACATAAGTATGGATTCTACTTCCTCTTCTTCTCATGGACATGCACTTTCTGCTTATGGTTTTTCCTTCAATGCAACTTCTACTTCTTCTTCTAATGAGTGGCTTATTGATTCTGGAGCATCTTATCATATGGATAAGGATAAAGACATATTTTCTGGTGTAAATTAATGTAACACCAAGAAAATATTTGTTGGTGATGATAGATCTCTTAATGTTGTAGGATCTAGAACAATTCAAGTAGATAATGGTTATTTCAATGATGTATTATGTGTTCCAAGTATTTATTGTAACCTTCTATCAGTATATCAAATCACTCATTCAGGTGAAGGTAAAACCATAGAATTTTTCACCTCACCAAGTTGTAATCAAGGATAGAAAAGATCCTAAGCATGTTCTTGCAACTAGAATTGTTGATGATATCAGCAGGTTGTACAAGTTTGACAACTTTGGGTCATCATCTTTTCCATCAGTTTTTTTTTCTCATAGTGACGAATTGAGAAAATGTTTCCATGAATGGTTTGGTCATATAAACTATCACTCATTGCAACAACTATGTAATCAATAAATGGTGACTGGTGTTCCTCTTGCTTCATGCAGATATGGAATTTGTGTTAGTTGTGTTCTCGACAAACATCATCGGGATTGTTTCGACAAGTGTACCTCTTGGCAGGTCTTAGACCCTTTGCATCTTGTTCACGGTGACTTGTGTGGTCCAATTTCTTCTCATTTTTTCTCTAGGTGCAATTATTTATTAACTTTGATTGTTAACTTTTCCAGACATACTTGGGCTTACTTCTTAAAACTGAAGAGTGAATTGTTTGACAATTTTCTGGCCTACAAGGCCCTTGTAGAAAAGCAATATGGACATCAAATTCAAAGGATAAGAACATATAATGGAGGTGAATATGTGAAAAATAATTTTACAAGTTCCTGCACTACACAGGGCATCCAAATGAAACACACTATTCCATATACACCACAAAAAAATGGTGTTGTTGAGAGAAAGAACCACACATTAAAAGAAATGGCTAATTGTATGATCCAATCTAAAGGATTAAGTATAAAGTATTGGGAGGAAGCCATCAAATATGAAAAGTACATAGTAAATCACACTCCCACAAAAGATCTAATAAATATAACACCGGAAGAATCTTGGACTAAAATTAAACTAGATGTAAGTCACTTTCATGTATTTGGCAGTATCGCATGGACTCACATTCCTGATGAGAAAAGGAAACCATTGTAGCCTAAAAGTGAGAAGTGTATATTTGTTGGTTATTATGAAGATTTCAAAGGTTATAGAATTCTTCAACCACACTGTAATGAAATTATTATTATAATAGATGTTAAATTTGATGAAAATATCTTGGCCTATGAGCCCAATTATGCGATTGTGCCTTCTTTGGCCTACGATTCATCTTCAAAGTTTGTTCTTTCTTCTGTTCCTTTTTTGGTTTCTTCTTCAGATGACGATAGAGGGGATGAAAATACACCTCTGCCTACTCAAATTCCTCCATATGATCCCACTGAACCTGAACCAGCACCAACACTTCCGCTTCCTAGATGGGTATGTTCAACACTAGAAGGAATTGGTGATCTTGTCAATGATCCTTCATATCAACATTGGACTTGTTATCAGTTTCAGTGAGTCTCTTCTCTTTTGTCTCATGTTTCAGAGACTCATGATTCATATACATTTGTAGAATCTTTAGTTCATCCATATTGGGATACAACAATGAATGAAGAGTATCGTTCTTTAATAGAAAAAGATATGTGGGATTTGTTGATTAAGGTCGATTGTCATTGATGTCAACCCTTGAAGAAATCTAGGTAGCACAAAGGTTTGGGCAATGGACTGAAGTTTTTTTGATGTAAATATGAATCACAATTGTCTCATCATTGTTGATAATAAGTATAAATAGATGAACTCCAAAGTGGTCCCCTTATGGTGAAAGCCCTCACGGGAAGACGCTTTGCAGATTGAGTTATCCTAGAAGTATGGTTAGTGAACCCATGAATATTTGTGGAATAATGATATGAAGGTTAGTGAATTTATCATTTAAACTATCATGTATGGATAGTTCTTGTCATTCCATTTCCAGTGGTATGTGGAACGTCACATAACTCCTCACGGTTAGAGAATTATGGCCATGAGAAGTTGTAGAACCTAGGTTTGGGTAATAGACCCAAGTTTGTTTGAAGGATAATGGTATGAGTTTTGATATATTTTCTAGTAATACTATTCTATATTTATGGTAAATTTCATTCCATTTTTGTTTGTATGTGGAACATCACATAACGCCTCACGGTTTGAGAGTTATGACCTTACGAAGTTGGATGACCCTCTTATGTCATTTAGAAGCCCCAAAAGGTCAAAGTAGTCAAAGTGGTTTAAGAGATTTTAGAAGGTAAATAATAAAGTGAAGTGATGATTGTACTATAATTCAAAGTGAATACAAAATAAATTGTTTAAATAATAAGTTTAATGGATAAATTAGAAGCGGGTTAACCCTAAAATAAGGAAAGTGGGCAAAATGACCTAGAAGATGTTTTTAAGGAAGCTACTTGGAGAGTATAAATAAGAGGAAAGGATCTCTCATTTTAGACACACTTGAGCATATTTAATACCTATAGGTTTCTAAGGTAACCAAATGATATCTAAGCTGAATGTTTGAGGGAAGGTGAAGAAAAGAAGGGTGAAATTCAAGGAAGGATAAATTCTTTTGATGATGCTTTCTAAGGTATGTTATTTATAGGTCATCTCACCATTTTCACAATAACATTTTTTATAGAATGATTCAGACTGTGAAATTGATATTCCATTGAGTAAACATATCCAAGTATCTATGGTAAACAATTCAGCTTGTGGGTCATTGTATTTTTGGAGTTACACTCCGTGGAAAATATGGTTTGTGGCTAGTCCTGAAACTAGTCTGAAACAAGTGTTTCGGGTAAAAACGTCATAACTTCTTCATAACATATCCAAATTCAGTAAGAAAAAATTATTTGGTTATATTACAATCTGTAGTATTCTTTGTAATAGTTTCATATCGATTCAACAAATATTCTGTGCGGGGTACACTCTACAAGGTATCTCTCTAGAATAAGCCAAAATTCAGCAAGGTATGTCATTTTTGCTATAACTCCTTTTCTGAGAGGTTTCAAGTAGTAACACTTGGATAAATTGCATAAAACACACTGAATGAAATTGTGTATCAGTTTCATATCTTTATTCAGTACAGGTACAAAGTTATGATTATTTCAAGTTAGGGTTGTTGACTAATCCAAAACTAGTCATGTGAGAGTGAAGAAAAGTTTGATTAAAATGAAAGTCTCTTGTTTTTTAAGGTTAAGGAAGGTTTGAAGGTATGTGATAATATACACCAGATCTATTACAGAGTTACAAATCACTTTTGGATGATGAAATTGATGAGGGATTTTGGTTGAGGTACAAGTTGGGTACATGGTTGAGACAAGTAGTTGATGAGTTGGCACATACATGAGGTGTATAGTTGATTATGTTGGGACATATTGATGAGTAAGAGTTGATGAGTAGTTGACACATGATTGGTACATAGTTGGTACATGGATGGTTTCACTTGTTTATGGTACAATTTGATTACAGGCTGTTTGGTATAGGTTGGTGCATGGTTGATGCACTTGTTTATGGTACATGTTGATTACAGGTTGAGGTACAGGTGGATGCATGGTTCAGGTTTATTGGTACAAGTTTACAATGGTATATCTTGCAGTGACAGTGTGACATTGGTTCCACCATTCTAGTTCTACTTCAGGGCGGTTGGATGGGGAAAGGACATGTGGTTGTAGCCAGAGAACATAAGGGGTTGTAGCCTCCTTCTGGTTGTAGCTAAAGAATTGGGGAGTTGAATATTCACTCAGGTTGTATCCTGAGAAACTAGGGGGTTGGAGCCTCCTTCTAGTTGCAGCTGGAAAATAAAGGAAGTTGGTGCTTCCAATGAATGTAATTCTTCAAGACATATAAGAAAAAACATTATGTGGTTTTCTCCCGATTTGGGTTTCCACATAAAATACTGGTGTACTCTGTGTGTGTGTGTGATTGTTCATTTCTTATTGCTCATTATTGGATAATAATTCTACATTGATATAACACATGGATTATGTAAAGAAAAATTATTATAATTATGTTATTACTAATTCACCCCCTCCCTCAGTAATCCAACAATTGGTATTAGAGTAGGTTCCTTCAGAAATTAGTTTAACCACTGAAAGGTAGATCATGGAGAGAAACGACTTTCATAAAAATGGAATACCACAATTTAATGGAAAAACTTTTTCTTTTTGGATCATAAGGATGAAGACATCTATATAGGCACAGGGATTTCAAGTTTGGAAATCAATTGTAGATGGATACATAGCACGAGTAGTTCCACCAAGAAATGACAAAGCAGTGAAACTCAGTGAGAATAATTCCAAAGAAAAAATGCACTTTTTAATGGTCTTAGTGATACGCTATTCACCAAAGTTGCACATTGTAAATCTGCTAAAGAGATTTGGGACAAGCTTTGAAATATTTATGAAGGAGATACAACAGTCAAAGAATCAAAGCTTCAAACATACAGAGGTGATTTCGAAGAACTAAAAATGAAGGAATATGAAAATATTGCAACCTGCTTCTTATGAGTCGATGAAACAGTGAATGCAATCATAGGATTGGGAGAATAAATAGAAGAATCTATAATTGTTCAAAATGTACTAACATCTCTTCCTATGATATTCAACCCTAAGATATCATCACTAGAAGAAAGATCAAATATAAACTCAATAAGCATGGACGAACTGCATGGAATCTTCACAACATATGAAATGAAAACTGAATAGGAAAATATAGATGTAAAAGAAGCATCCTTCAAATCATCCAAATGATCAAAGAAAAATAAAAGGAAACAAGAAGAATATAGACACAGCAATGACCTCTCAGAAGATGATGAAGAAGTGGCCAACTCTGTCAAAAGATTGAACAAGGGAACCAATGATAGGTATAGAGGTAAGATTCCTTTAATTTGTTTTAATTGTGATGGTATTAGTCATTTTGATGACACATGTCCTCATAAGGAAAAGAGAAATGATGAAGGTTACTCAAAAGGAAAGCACACATATAAAGGAAAAAGAACTACAAAGAAAGTTTTCAAGAAAATCTTGTGCACCAAAGAAGACATCTCATCATCAGATGAAGATGAAGTCAGTGATAGTGAGACAGGAAGAGTTTTATTCATGGCAGTAAAAGACTCTGACAAAGAAGACCCTGAAGAAGAATATGAAGGAGTTGAAGAAGAAATTGAAGAGGCATAAGTTGAATATCAAGAAGAATTAATGTGTTCCATAGAAGTTATCAGAAGATAAAACAAGAAACTAAAAGTAGAACTAGATAAGAAAAATGACACTCAAGAACTAGAACAAATGATCACAAAATTGAATGTTCAAATAGAAGATGATAAAAGAATTGAAGAATCACTCAAAGAAAAGCTAGAATAAAAGGACAAGATCATTGAAAACTTGGAAGAAGAGATTGTCACACTAAGAAAATATATTCAAAAGAAAAATATGCAAAATAGCTCAAAATTTTTGGATGACATTATCAGTAATCAAAAATCTCATCTTGACAAGACCGAAATTGGATGCAATCAGACAGAAAATGGACCAAGATCCAAAACAACAAAGAAAGAAACATATCCAAAAGTCTATGTAGAAACAATAAAAGGGGATAGAAAGATATACAAGGAATATTACAGGGATACTCCTCCACCGAGAAGAGTCAGATTTCAAAATCAACAACCAACAGATAGGCCTCAAGAAGAAGAAGGATTCATAATAGCACCTCCTTTCATAAGATCCTCAAATCCTAGGTATCAAACTATAGTTTTTGGTTTATGTTATGCATGTAATAATTTTGGACATAAAGATGTGAATTTCAGAGCTAACAACATGAATAATAATAACTTTGAGAGTCATACACAAAGGGGTTATTCAAGAAGTGTTGATTAAGGTTGGTTGTCATTGATGTCAACCCTTGAAGAAAGCCTGGTACCAAAAAGGCTTGGGTAATGGACCCAAGTTTGTTTGATGTAAAGATGAATTGTTATTTTCTTGTCATGGTTGATAATAAGTAGAAATGGATGAACACAAAAGTGGTCCCCTTATGGTGAAATCCCTCACGGGAAGATGCTTTATAGATTGAGTTATTCTAGAAGTATGGTTAGAGAACCCATGCTAATTTATGGAATAATGAGATGAAGGTCATTGAATTTTTCATTTAAACTATCCTAGATGGATAGTTCTTGTCATGCCATTTCCGGTGGTATGTGGAATGCCACATAACTCTTCACAGTTATAGAGTTATGGCCACGAGAAGTTATAGTTTGTTTGATGTAAGGATGAATTGTTATTTTCTTGTCATGGTTGATAATAAGTAGAAATGGATGAACACCAAAGTGGTCCCCTTATGGTGAAATCCCTCACGGGAAGATGCTTTATAGATTGAGTTATTCTAGAAGTATGGTTAGAGAACCCATGCTAATTTATGGAATAATGAGATGAAGGTCATTGAATTTTTCATTTAAACTATCCTAGATGGATAGTTCTTGTCATGCCATTTCCGGTGGTATGTGTAGTGCCACATAACTCTTCACAATTATAGAGTTATGGCCATGAGAAGTTGGAGAACCCAGGTTTGGGTAATGGACCCAAGTTTGTTTGATGGATAATGGTATGAGTTTTGATATATTTGTCAGTAATACTATTCTATATGGATGTTACATGTCATTCCATTTCTGGTGGTATGTGGAACGTCATATAACTCTCACGGTTTGAGAGTTATGGCCTTACGAAGTTGGAGGACCCTCTTATGTCATATAGAATCCCCAAAAGCTCAAAGTAGTCAAAGGGGTTTAAGAGATTTTAGAAGGTAAATAATAAAGTGGAGTGATGAGTGTACTATAATTCAAAATGAATATAAAATAAATTATTTAAATAATAAATATAATGGAGAAATTAGAAGTGGGTTAACCCTAAAATAAGGAAAGTGTGTAAAGTGACCTAGAAGATGTTTTTAAGGAAGTTAGTTGGAGAGTATGAATAAGAGGCAAGGCTCTCTCATTTTAAACACACTTGAGCATATTGAATACCTATCAGTGTTTGATGTAACCAAAGGATATCTAAGCCTAATTTATGAGGAAAGTGAATAAAAGAAGGCCGGAATTCAAGGAAGGATTTAAGTTCTCTTGATGATGCTTTTTAAGGTATGTTTGTTTTTAGGTCATCTCACCATTTTCGCAATAACATTTTTTCTAGAATGATTCCAACTTTGAAATTTCTATTCCATTGAGGAAACATATCCAAGTGTCTCTGGTAAAAAATTCAGATTTTGGGTCATTTTATTTTTGGAGTTACACTACGTGGAAAATAGGGTTTGTGGCTAGTCTCGAAACTAGTCAAAAACAGGTGTTTCGGGTAAAAATGTCATAACTTATTAATAAAAGATCCAACTTCAATAAGAAAAAATGTTTTAGTTATCATATAGTCTATAGTATTCTGTGTAATAGTTTCATATTAATTAAAATAACATTACGTGCGGGGCACGGTCTACAAGGTCTCTCTCTAGAATAAGCCAAAATTCAGTAAGGTGTGCCATTTTTGCTATAACTCCTTTTCTGAGAGGTTCCAAGTTGTGACACCTGGAGTAATTGCATAAAACACACTAAAGAACATTGTGTATCAGTTTTAGATCTTTATTCATTACATGTACAAATTTATGATTATTTCAAGTTGGGGTTGTTGACTAATCCAAAGCTAGTCTTGTGAGACTAAAGAAACGTTTGATGAAAATGTTAGTCTCTTATTGTTAAAGTTAAGGAAGGTTTGAGAGTATGTGATCATATACACCAGTTTTATTATATATTTACAAATCATATTTGGATGATGAAATTGATGAGGGATTTTGGTTGAGGTACAAGTTGGGTACATGGTTGAGATAAGTAGTTGATGAGTTGGCACATGCATGAGGTGTATAGTTGATGATGTTGGTACATATTGATGAGTCATAGATGATGATTACTTGACACATGATTGATACATACTTGGTACATGGATGGTTTCACTTGTTTATGGTACAGGCTAATTACAAATTGTTTGCTATAGGTTGGTGCATGGTTGATGCACTTGTTTATGGTACAGGTTGATTACAGGTTGATGCATGGTTCAGGTTTATTGTTACATGTTTACAGTGGTATATCTCACAATGATAGTGTGATAGTGGTTCCATAATTCTACTTCTACTTCAGGGCGGTTGGACGGGGAAAGGATAGGTGGTTGTAGCCACCTTCTGGTTGTAGCCGGAGAACATAGGGGGTTGTAGCCAGAGAACATAGGGGGTTGTAGCCTCCTTCTAGTTGTAGCTAGAGAATTGGGTAATTGGATCTTCCCTCAGGTTGTAGCCAGAGAAACTAGGGGGTTGGAGCCTCCTTCCAGTTGCAGTTGGAAAACAAAAGATGTTGGTGCTTCCAATGAATGTAATTATTCAGGACATATAAGAAAAATAATTATGTGGTTTTCTCTCGATTTGGGTTTCCACGTAAAACACTGGTGTACTGTATATGTGTGTGATTGTTCAATTCTTATTTCTCATTATTGGATAATAATTCTACATTGATATAACACTTTTATTATTTGGAGAAAAAATATTATAATTATGTTATTAATGATTCACCCTGCCTCTCAGTAATCCAACAATTGGTATTAGAGTAGGTTCCTTCATAAATTAGTTTAACCACTAAAAGGTAGATCATGGAGAGTATCAACTTGTATAAAAATGGAATATTACAGTTTGATGGAAAAAAGTATGCTTTTTGGATCATAAGGATGAAGACATATATACAAGCACAGGGATTTCAAGTTTGGCAATCAATTGTAGATGGATACACAGCACGAGAAGTTCCACCAGGAAATGACAAAGCAGTGAAACTCAGTGAGAATAATTCCAAATCCAAAAATGCACTTTTGAATGGTCTCAGTGATACAATATTCACCAAAGTTTCACATTGTAAATCCGCTAAAGAGATTTGGGACAAGCTTCGAAATATTTATGAAGGAGATACAAAAGTCAAAGCAACAAATCTTCAAACTTAAAGAGGTACAACTAAAAATCAAGGAAGATGAGAATATCGCAACCTACTTCTTATGAGTCGATGAAACAATGAATGCAATCATAGGATTGGGAGAAGAAATTGAAGAATCTATAATTGTTCAAAAGGTACTAAGAAGATCTCTTCCTATGAGATTTAACCCTAAGATATCAACACTAGAAGAAAGATCGATTCTAAACTCAATAAGCATGGACGAACTGCATGATATATTCACAGCATACAAAATGAGAATTGAGCAGGAAAATATAGATGTAAAAGAAGCATCCAAAAGATCAAATAAAAATAAAAAATAAGAATATAGCAAGAACAGTGACGAACCGGAAGATGATGAATAAGTTTCCAACTTCCTCAAAAGACTAAATAAGGGAATTGACAATAGGTATAGAAGTAAGATTCCTTTAATTTGTTTTAATTGTGATGGTATTGGTCATTTTTCTAACAAATGTCCTCATAAAAAAATGATCCATATTTTATGAGCAAAATGAAATGAATATAGATTATTACTAGATGCTTAACATAGAATAATGGAGATACAGTAAAACTGGTTTTCTATTCAATAAGAAAATAAGATGAAACTATAAAATGCAGTGGAAAACAAGCTTGTTGGAATGGTGGCGGCTTATCTCTGAGAAGAGATGTGATGGCTGCACTCATTCACAAGAAGATGATTACAATGAGGCTCTCAAGGCATTTTTACAATAAACAAGAGTTTCAAAAACCTTAAACATCCAAAAAACTAACCCTAGGAGATGAAGCGCCAAAAGTCATGTGGGTCCCGTTTGGGTAAGTCAGTACATCAACTTCCTGGGGTCGTAACTTTTGCATACAATCTCTATTTTAGGTGTATGATAGCCCATTGAAAAGATCTATCTGGGGACTACAACAGTTGCACAAAATTTCATGATGAAATTTTGCAGACGCAACATACCCCAAAAAACGCCGTTTAGGGCCTCAAAACAGCTCCGGAAGTTCAAGACTCGAAAAACTGCTAAAAATAGTAAATTATCAAAATTGTTAGAAAGTTGTTTTGAGCTAGCTAGAAAAGGTGGGTCACCACCGATATCCACCTAGATCAATCGTTCATCCTTAAGAAGCAATGGTCTCCATTGCATTGAGTTCCCCCATCAGATGAGGAAATTTCTATTGAATTTGGCCCTGGGTGAGCCACTTGCCTTGGTGCAGGACTTGCCTGCTTTGACGACTCAATAAAGATAGATCTTTTGTTGTTGATGGCCCTTGATCTGTGTGTCCACAATTTGATCAATGGTTGTTTGTTGTATGTAGTCAGGGTTGAGCTATGTTGGTGTCAGTTGTTCTGCTACATCTGAGGTGTCCAATAATGGTGGGAAATAAGGTCGAAGGAGTTCCACGTTGAACACTGGGTGTAGGCCAAGGAAAGGAGGAATGTTGATCACAAAAGCATTATCCCCCATAGCCTTGGTGATGGTGTATAACCCATAATGGAGTGGTAGAAGATTTCGATGGGGTCCTATAAGGTGTTCCTTCCGCAAGTGCAACCAAACTTTGTCGCCCACCTGAAACTTATGTGGAACCCGATGTTGATCATGGCACTGCTTGTACTTGTCATTGGACTTNCCCGATGTTGATCATGGCACTGCTTGTACTTGTCATTGGACTTCTGTAGGATATCCTGAACCTATTGGCGGATGTGCTGGATCCTCTCTATGAACCGGGTGGCTTTGTTAGCCTCTGTTGAAGCAGGAGAGGAGTCGGTTAGGGTGACCGCAAGGGGAAGTGCAACATCTATGGGACCCAATGGTTGGAATCCCAACCCCACCTGAAAGGGGTTGTGGCCATTTGAGCTATGTAGGGCTCGGTTGTAGCTATGTTGGACATAGGGAAGACTCTCATCACATGTGCGAGGGTGATTGGAATTATACATGGGTAGGATATGCATGATCATTTGATTTACGACCTCGGTCTGTCAGGAGTAGGAAGAAGGTTGTACAAGCCCTGTTTCTTAGTGGTTGGTTTGGAAATAGTGCAGGCAGTGCAAGACCTGATATACTTGCTAACCTCCTGTCGAATTTTCGGCTAGTAAAATGTTTTTGTAGCACTGCGATTGTCTTTTCAATGATGAAGTGTCCTACCACTCGCCTGTAGTGGGCTTCCCAGATCATCTTCACTCACTCACTTGAGGGAACACATATATGGCCCAAATGACACAACAACCCATCCTGAAGATGGAAATTATCGACAACTGCCTTTGTACCCAACATTTGGTAGGTGGATGCGAAGTCTGGGTCTATCTCATAGAGTTGGGTCCATCCAGAGGTCTCATGTCCATAGGAGTCTAGCACTATGGTGAGTGCCACGACTGGTGGTCTGTTGAGGCAATCAACGACGTGGTTGGTGATTCCCATTTTATACTTGATGTTGAGGTGGAATTGCTGTAAGTATGTGGACCACTTTTGATGGCAGTCATTCTACAATTTTCCTTGTGTCTACATGACCTGTAGTGGCTTATGATTAGTGTGGATGACTGTCTCCCTCCCAATAATGTAATGTCTCCACTGGTGGCAGGCTTACACAATGGAGTACATTTATTTGTCGTAAGTAGGGTACTTACGGACAACATTTGATAGTGTCGCACTATGATAGGCCACGGGGTGGTTGTGCTGCATGAGAACGACACCCACAACATAGTCTGAAGCATCAATCTCAATCTCAAAGGGCTCTTGTAGGTATGGTAGTGAGAGTACTAGGGATGAGCATAAGCGCTACCTCAAATCCTCGAACGCTTGTTGTTGAGGCCGACCCCATGCAAATTTCACCTTACCATCACCCCTGGTTATTTGGATGAAGCCCATGTAATATGGGAGAATCCCAGCACAAACCTGTGGTAGAAATTGGCAAGGCCCAAGAAGCTCCAAAGCTCTTTGAGTGTGGTTGGGGATGGCCAGTCATGAATGACTTGGATCTTGGCTGGATCCACATGTACGCCATGTTGATCAATGATGTAGCCTAGGTAATGGACACTGTCCATGCCGAAGGAACATTTTTCCAAGTTGTCGTATAGCTTGTGTTGTCCTAGGGTGTGTAGAACCTGTTGAATATGCTGCAAGTGTTCGGACCAAGTCTTGTTGTACCCTGGTAGGTGAGGAGAAGACATCTGAGTATTCTTCCATGACCTTATCTACTTGCTTCTTCTGTGTGGATAGGTCAGCCGCAGAGACCCTGTATGTGGCTGTGATTTTTCTCTCATTCTGAGAGCGAATCACGAAGAAGACAAACTTCCCTGTCTGAGAGATGACCTTCCTGCATTTCTTAGCAAAGATCAAGGAAATATCACTAGGTGGGATAGCCTCGGGTATCCTGTACAATTTCTTGTTCAAAGTAATAATAACACTATGAGGCCTAGACTCATATACATCATGACGTTTCCATAAATAAGGTTGGCCCAAAAGAACATCACAAACTTCGAGAGGAGCAACATCACACAATACCTTGTCTTTGAGGGGCTTGATGTTGTATGACAGTCGACACTTTTGGCCGACACAGAGATCGCTTCCTTGGCGAAGCCATCCAATGGTGTAGGGTTGTGGGTGAGGCGTTGTTGACATGGCCAACAGCTTGACGACCTCTGCTGAGATGAGGTTCTTCTGTCTACCACTATCAATGATGAAGTGTAGTTGGGTTCCTTTTACCCACATCTATGAATGGAAGAGGTTCTCTCCTTCTTCTGGCTTGCCTGGTTCACCATGTTGGAGCTTGGTGGTAGCAACGGTGGCATCGGGTTCCGCGTCAATGATCCATCTTCCCTTTTCTAGTTCTGACTCAGAGTTAGAACCTGCATCTAATTCAGAGGCTTTCACTTCGGCCACTAGTGTCTTCTTTGAGCGGCAGTCAGCAGTGTTATGCCAAGGGATCTTATGGAAGTCGCACCACTTGCCGATATCTTTCTTTGTCTTTCTGATGTCCTTCTTTGCTTGCGGCTTGGACTGGTTTTCTTGATATTGTCCATATTTTCTCTGTCCTTTGTTCTGTGGGTTGGGGCTGCCCTTTCTTGGCTTTTGTTGTGAGGGGTTCCCCGACCCAAATTGTCGCGTATTTTGTTTGAGCTTCTGCTCGATTTTGACGACATATCGGTAGGCTGCGCCCAAGGATGAGATGTCCAGAAATTCCATTTCGATCTAGATGTATCTATGCAAAGCACCACAATACTTGATCACTAGATGTCTCTCTGAATCTTTGATACCCAGCTTGGTGTGCAAGGTATGAAATATATTTGTGAAATCTGACACTGCTTGGTCTCTTTCTTGTCATAGTATGGTCCATTTGGTATACAAGTTGTCATAACTTTTGATAGGGTAGTATTGTTCCTTAATAGCATCCCTAAAGGATTCCCAGGTGGCCATGACTTCAAATAATGAGGGTTCCTCTATTTCATTTTGCTCACAGAAAGTTTCCCACCAATCTTTGACATGGGGAACGACTTTGAGGATCTCAAAAGTAATCTTTTCTCTATTCGAAAAGTTATGGATAGAGAAATACCCTTCTAGTAGATTCAACCACTTGTCTACAACATCTTCATCTATCAAATGGATGTAAAATCATCTTTTCTAAATGGAGAACTTGAAGAAGAAGTATACATTGAACAACCAGAAGGATTTCAGTTGTCAGAAAACACAGATTATGTGTGTAAATTAAAGAAGGCCTTGTATGGTCTAAAACAGGCTCCTATAGCATGGTACTCTAGATTGGATAAATATCTACAATAGCTAGGGTTCAGAAAAGGAAGTGCAGACAACAACCTCGACATCAAGGTAAGTCAAGGTAATATTTTATTAATTGAAGTTTATGTTGATGATATTATTTTTGGTAGTGATGATGACAGGTTAAGCCAGGAATTTTCAAAAGATATGAAAAATGAATTTGAAATGTCTTTACTTGGAGATCTATCCTTCTTTCTGGGACTTCAGATACATCAAAGCAACAAAGGAATTTTTGTTTCTGAAACCAAGTATATCAGAGAAATGTTGAAGAGATTTGGAATGGAAGATTGCAAACAAGTTATTACTCCCATGAAAACCAGTTGCAAGTTGAGAAAAGATGATGACTCGAAGTCTACAGATTAGAGGAAATAAAGTTCAATGATTAGTAGCCTACTATATGTGATACCATCCAGATGAGATGTAATGCAGGAAGTTGGAGAGGTGGCATGATTTCAAGTAGCACCAAAGGAATCACATATATTAACAATGAAGAGTATTTTCTGATATCTCAAAGGAACATAAGAGTTTGGATTATGGTATTCAAAAGGAAAGGATATATCACTTGTTTTCTACATAGATGAAGATTGGGCAGGTTGTATTGATGACTGACGAAGCACTAGTGGAGCAAAATTCTACTTGGGTGAGTGTTTAGTATCATGGATGAGAAATAAACAATCATCAATATCCTTATCTACAACCAAGGAAAAGTATATTGTAGTAGCATCATGTTGTACACAGGTTATTTGGATGAAACAAACTCTAATAGATATACAGTTTGAGTATGACGTGCCCATTCCAATCTATTGTGATAATACAAGCACCATTAGTATCTCAAAGAAATCAGTGTTGCACTCCAAGAAGAATCACATTCCAATCAAGTATCACTTTCTACGGGAGAAGCTTGCAGAAAAGAACATCAAAGTTGAGTATGTGGGCACAAAAGAAGAAGTGGTAAACACCTTTACAAAACTACTTCCATGGGAAGCCTTTGAATATCTTCGCCAAAGACTTGGAGTTATTTCTACTCCAAAATGAATGTCTTTTTAATGCTTATCTTATATGTATTATATGTACATGAGGAAGCACCATAAAGAGGGCAGTTCGTTCAGGAGGAGCAGCCTAAGATGGAAAGATATATTTTCCATTGATGACAAAGGGGGAGAGATTCATCAGAAGCATAGGATAGAGGTATGCTTCCAGGGGGAGAAATGGTCCCAGAGATGCAAACGACAAAGGCATGTTTCTAGGGGGAACATGAGTGATATGACTTTAGTACTGCATAACATAATTTTATTTTTTCATCAGAGTGTTTCCATCAATGGAAAAGGGGAAGATTGTTGATTAAGGTTGGTTGCCATTGATGTCAGCCCTTGAAGAAAGCCCAATAGAACAAAGGTTTGGGTAATGGACCCAAGTTTGTTTGATGTAAATATGACTCCTTATTTTCTTTTCATGGTTGATAATAAGTAGAAATGTTGAAAATAAGTGGTCCCCTTATGGTGAAATCCCTCACGGGAAGACACTTTGCGGATTGAGTTATCCTAGAAGTATGGTTAGAGAAACCATGATTATTTGTGGAATAATGAGATGAATGTCATTGAATTTGTCAGTGAAACTATCCCATATGGATAGTTCTTGTCATGCCATTTCTGTTGGTATGTGGAACGTCACATAAATCCTCACGGTTAGAGAGTTATGGCCATGAAAAGTTGGAGAACCCAGTTTGGGTAATGGACCCAAGTTTGTTTGATGGATAATGGTATGAGTTTTGATATATTTTTAGCTAATACTATTCTATATGGATGGTACATGTCATTCCATTTCTGGTGGTATGTGAAACATCACATAACTCTTCACGGTTTGAGAGTTATGGCCTTACGAAGTTGGAGGACCCTCTGATGTCATCTAGAAGCCCCCAAAGCTCAAAGTAATCAAAATGGTTTAATAGATTTTAGAAGGTAAATAATAAAGTGAAGTGATAATTGTATTATAATTCAAAGTTAATACAAAATAAATTATTTAAATAATAAATTTAATGGAGAAATTAGAAGTGGGTTAACCCTAAGATAAGGAAAGTGTGTAAAGTGACCTAGAAGATGTTTTTAAGGAAGTTACTTGGAGAGTATAAATAAGAGACAAGGCTCTCTGATTTTAAACATACTTGAGAATATTGAATACCTATAGGTGTCTAAGGTAACCAAAGCATATTTACGCCGAATTTCTAAGGAAAGTGAAGAAAAGAAGGCCGGAATTCAAGGAAGGATAAATTCCTTTGATGATGCTTTCTAAGGTATGTTGTTTTTTAGATCATCTCACCATTTTCGCAATAACGTTTTTTCTAGAGTTATTCAGACCGTGAAATTTATATTCCATTAAGGCAACATATCCAAGTATCTGTGTTAAAAAATTCATCTTTTGGGTTGTTTTATATTTGGATTTACACTCCGTGGAAAATAGGGTTTGTAGCTACTTCTAAAACTGGTCAAAAATAGGTGTTTCGGGTAAAAACGTCATAAATTATTCATAATAGATACAAATTCAGTATGACCAAATGCCCTGGTTAGGGTATAGTATTTAATATTCTTTGTAACAGCTTCATATGAATTCAACAAATATTCCATGTGGGGCACGCTCTACAAGGTCCCTCTCTAGAATAAGCCATAATTCAACAAGGTGTGTCATTTTTGCTATAACTCCTTTTCTGAGAGGTTCCAAGTAGTGACACATGGAGGAATTTCATAAAAAACAATGAAGAAAATTTTACATCAGTTTCAAATCTTTATTCGTTACAGGTACAAAGTTATGATTATTTCAAGTTAGGATTGTTGACTAATCCAAAACTAGTCTTGTGAGACTAAAGAAACGTTTGATGAAAATGCTAGTCTCTTATTGTTAAAGTTAAGGAAGGTTTGCAGTTATGTGATCATATAGACCAGGTCTATTACATGGTTACAAATAATATTTGGATGGTGAAATTTGTGAGGGCTTTTGGTTGAGGTACAAGTTGGGTACATGGTTGAGACAAATAGTTGATGAGTTGGCACATACATGAGGTGTATAATTGATGATGTTTGTACATATTGATGAGTCATAGATGATGAGTACTTGACACATGATTGGTAAATTCTTAGTACATGGATGGTTTCACTTGTTTATGGTACAGGTTGATTACAGATTGTTTGGTACAGGTTGGTGCATGGTTGATGCACTTGTTTATGGTAGAGGTTGATTACAGGTTGAGATACAAGTTGATGCATGGTTGATGAATGGTTCAGGTTTATTGGTACATGTTTACAACGGTATATCTCAAAGTTATAGTGTGACAGTCGTTCCATCATTCTACTTCTACTTCAGGGCGATTAGATGGGGCAAAGACAAGTGGTTGTAGCTAGAGAACATAGGGGGTTGTAGCCTCCTTCTGGTTGTAGCCAGAGAATTGGGGAGTTGGAGCTTCCCTCAGGTTGTATCCTGAGAAACTATGGAGTTGGATCCTCCTTCCAGTTGCATATGGAAAGAAAAGGAAGTTGGTGCTTCCAATGAATGTAATTCTTCAATACATATAAGAAAAAGTATTCTGTGGTTTTCTCCTGATTTGGGTTTCCACGCAAAACACTGGTGTACTGTGTATGTGCGTGATTGTTCAGTTCTTATTTCTCATTATTGGATAATAATTCTACATTGATATAACACTTGGATTATTTGGAGAAAAAGGATTATAATTACACTATTAATGATTCACCGCCCCTCTTAGTAATCCAACAAGAAGACCTAGTGAAACACAGAGAAGAAGTTACAACAGGTTTGAATCTTTGAGCACTGAAGTGGAATGTTACAAATGTAACAATTTTGGACACATGGTCAAATATTGCATAATGAAATTCCCTCTTAAAGAACTGCAACAAAATAACAATCACAGACAAATACCTCAGAAAATGACATGGATAAGAAATCAAGATCAGTATAGAAATGAAGAATGCACACTCGCTCTACAAGCTAAGTAGAAGAAACATGGTTGGTATGTTGACAGTGGGTATTCAAAGTATATGATAGTTGATAGAACTAAGTTTCTTACATTATGAAAGGAAAGAGTTGCATCAGTCTCATTCGGAAGTGATGATTTAGCCAAAATCATTGGAAAAGGCATAGTCTAAATTGGGAACAAGAATGAAAAGGCAAAAAATGTTCTACTAGTTGAAGATATGAAACATAATCTTCTAAGTGTGAGTCAAATGTGTGACCAAGGTCATAAAGTTACTTTTCTTATCTCACACTTTTGTGAATCAAAAGTAACTTTATGACCTTGGTCACACATTTG
>SNQJ01S0012689.1:0-20545 GCA_010110895.2 Picea sitchensis
AAAAATTGAATATTTTATGTATTTTTAGAAACCGGTTTTTTGATCCGGTTTTTTTCCGGTTTTTTTCCGGTTCCGGTCCGGTTCTGGTTTTTGGGGTCGACCGGTTCGATGACCGGTTCGGTTCTTGCAACATTGTTTCCAGCCTTTGTGCTGTGATATTGTTGCTTTTGATATTGTATCAACCTTGTGTTGTTATTGATGATGAGGATGTATTAGTGTTATATTAATCCATGTTGATGCAGTTGATAATGATGATGCCACTTCAGCCTCTTACTGAAGATGATGATGATGATGCCACTTTAGCTCCTGAGTCCCTGCTGAAGATGATGATGATGATATTATTTCAGCTTTAATGCTGAAGATGATGATGATGTTACCTTAGCCTCATGCCGATGAGAATGATGATGCTACTCCAACTCCATGTTGTGTTGATGATGCTCCAACCTCTGTGTTGTGTTAATGATGAGAAAAAATTCCGATGATTTATAGATACGCCAGTCAGTGTTCCAAGATGATATTGATGATGTCGTCCTCTCACCCACCTGGTGCTATTGATGATGTTGTCCTCTCTCTCGCCTGATGTTGTTGTAGAATACCCTTCTTGTTAAGGGGGGGTGTTGAAATAATGTAACTGCAAAGTGTATTCTAATTATTATTGTTGTATTATTCAATAGATCAATCCCGTATTGTGGATTGATCATGTCAAGTATTGTAAATGACTAAATCCCCTTTTGCGGATTGGTCAAACCCTAATTGTAGTGGGCTAAATGAAAAGTCGGCCCCAAAATTATTAAAGGTGGTTATAACCACCCAGAATGAAAATTCGGCCCAGCCAGAATATATTAAAGTGGTTATAACCACCCAGAAGAAGATGTCGGCCCTGCCAGTGAAAAGACACCTCCGTCCACACGTGCCAGAATTGTATAAATAAAGAGGTTAGCGCCTCATTTGTACACACACTCACTTGTTCATTGAGAGACAAGTTTCAGAGCTGCAGTTGGAGAGAGAGAGAGAGAGNGGAGAGAGTGAGAGGTGCATTCTTGGGAGAGGACTTTCTATATTTGTTTGAGTTATCTCTTGGCATTGTATTGGCTATCTATAACAAGGAAGTTTTGCTGGGTTTTCTCCCCCATGAGGGTTTCCCAGGATAAATGTTGTGTCCCTTGTGATTGTGTATTTCTCAGTGATCCGATCTTATGCTATTGTTATCTAGTGAAATGCAAAGAACTCTAATAATAGCTTAAACCTTAACAACAGTAACGCAGTTGTAGCCATTGATTGTTGGGGTCCTTTCGCGCTTGGATCCACATCGCATGTCTAGTGGCTTTGAAGTTGGCTATGCCTTGATAGTGTGCAACAACTTCTAGTGTTAAGCTCCAAGTATTGGCGATGATGTCCTATATGTCGCAGAGATATCCTTCGAATATAGTTGGATTCACTTTCCTATTCTTGGCATCCGACGCGGCTCCAAGCGATAAGTATTGCGCTCCGTGGCAGGGTTTGGGTTTAGTGGCAAAAAATGAGTACTTCGGTTCCTTCCATCCCATCACGGCTATCAGGATGATTAGCCATGAATAATGAAATTTTGTCCCCAGATCCTGCACATCCTTGCAGTCGTCTAGGAACAGATTCAACAAATAAGGGGCTCAGCTGAGTGTGGTGCCCTTGACACACAGTGCCGCAGCTGCAACAACCTTGACCGAGACTTCCTCCTTGTGGCATTTCCTGAGCAACTTGCATGCCATAATTTTGGTGGCCATTCTTGTCGCGACGTCACTAATACACCTGTTAATGATTCCGCGCGACCCCCTTTCAGTGCCGTATTTCTTCTTCATCTCCTCGACCAGTGCTTTCTCCTTTGTTTTGTGCTCCAGGAACTGTGCGAGATCCATACCCCGTGATGGCAGCCCTGTGATGTATGTGATTAGCTCTACGTCTATTGAAACTAGTTGTTCTAGCCATAGATATCCGCCATGTGTGACCGCCATCAGCTGCTTGACGCAACTGTTTGCATACTGGCCTCTCCCAAAGTGTTGTAGGTCCAGTAGACCTAGAATCCCAGTTTTGGCCAGTCCTGCTACCCACTGGACTGGTTGATTGATTGGTTCCCCAAAGGTTCCTATACCCACAGTCTGTAGGTAGACTTGCTTCGCGAACTTTGGGGTACCTCAATTTCTCTACATAGCTTAGCAAATTTGCTGGTACACGTACCCCTTCCGGTATGCAAGACAAGAAAATTGCTGTAGCGGGTTGCCTGTGCGGTGACCTAGGTATCGTCTCCTTGCCCTTTCGCTGTGGTGGCTGACTCGAGGTTCCAGCCTCCATTGTGCGTTCTTCGACATACTGCTCTGGTCGGCCAGTGACATCTTCCACTGCTCCCTCCTGTGGCTGTTCTGATGTGGTTGTCTTTGATTCTTCCGACGCGGCCGTTTCTTCCGGGTTTGGAGCCATCCCATTGACTCTCGGGGCTTGTTCAAGGTTTTCCAGGTGCCCTAGGTTGCCTGCGTCTTCAGTCGGTTGTCGCGTCCTTCTTGCAGCGTATCAATGTCCATACTTGCTGGTGCTATCTACTGGGTTTCCTACACAATGGGTGTTGGGCTTCCTGGTGTTGTATCCAGGGATGGTATTTCGTCCACATTGACGACTTCTGGGGGTTGAGATGGTTGTTGTTCGCTTTCTTGCGGTTGCGATTGTGCTTTGGTAATACTTCAGGGTTGTCTGACAGTCTTGCTCGGTTCGCCTTGTTTGGGTGGTGCTATGGTTGTAAAGCTGTCGTTTGCCGAGCTCAGTAGCCTCTGCAACCTTCACTCTCTGCGTCATGTGCTCTCTCGCTTTGTGCCTTGCCCGATTTCGCAATAACCTTTCCGCTCCCACGTTCTTGTTTTGTATCGGTGTTGTGTGAAGCTTGTTGGAGACGTTTCCACGATTATGCTTTAATTGGACTGCCGGTTCTTTCGTACTTGCCATTGGTTTCCCTTGCCGTCTCTAGTTGGCGCGATTAATGCGACATCCCGTCAGTTGTTTCTGGCATTTAATTCCGAAAACCTCTGTCAATTGGTGCTT
Source organism: Picea sitchensis (assembly GCA_010110895.2). Classification (NCBI taxonomy): domain Eukaryota; kingdom Viridiplantae; phylum Streptophyta; class Pinopsida; order Pinales; family Pinaceae; genus Picea; species Picea sitchensis. Next base: position 3,064 of record SNQJ01S0012689.1, read on the forward strand.
CTTTTGCCGTATCTGCCTTTCCTGCTATTTCTGCTTTGAATTGACCGTTGGCCTTGTCTCCATCGGGCTAATATTGCCGAGCGTGCATGCTCCTTCTGCTTTCGGCGCACTATGCCCCTGTTGTTATCTTTTGATGCCCTGCACTCTATCTCTTTTTTTTTTTTTATTATTATTTCACTGTGCGGTGACTTTCAAGTTGCGGTTGGTCGACTTCCTTGTACAGCTTCTGTCGGCTCCCATTGATCATCCCTTTGAGTTCTGTGCCTCCCAAGTCCTTCAACTGTACAACTCCCTCATCCGTGACAGATTTTACTTCGTATGGTCCTAACCAGTGCATTCTGAGTTTTCCTGGGTGTTGAAGGGATTTACTATCATACATCAACACTAAGTCTCCTTCCTTGAAAGTTTTCCTCTTGATATGTCTATCATGCCAAGCTTTGTCCCTTGCTTTCTTAACTTCTTGGTGGAACCCTGCTAGGATCCTATCTTCCTCCATGATTATCAGTTGATTCAGCCTCTCCTGTACTACGCCTTGTTCTGTCATGTTCGTAATCGCTACTATGCGTAGACTGGGTACCAAGAATTCTAATGGAACCACTGCTTCTTGTCCATATACCAATCTGAATGGTGTGTGTCCTGTCAACTTCTTGCATGTGGTCCTATATGCCCACAGTACTGCTGGTATTTTTAGGTCTCAATCATTCCTATTAACGTTACAGATCTTTGTCAGTGCATTTTCAAGGATTTTGTTAAAGGCTTCTACTGTTCCATTTGCTTGTAGATGATATGGTGTACTCTTTTGATGATGGACTTCAAATTCCTCATTCATAGCCTTAATAGTGTTGTTAATGAAGTGAGTGCCTTGGTCGCTCATCAAAATTCTTGGGCAACCAAATCTAGTAATCACTTGCTCAAATAGAAAGTATGTTGTTGTTTCTGCACTGCAATCTTTGACTGGTGTTGCTTCCGCCCATCTTGTCAGGTATTCTATCACAATGATAATGTACCTTGCTCTTGTCCTCTTTGCTACTGGGTTAATTGGTCCCACAAAATCTATTGCCCATTTGTCGAATACCTGTAACGTTACCTGTGGTCGCAAGGGCATCTCGTCCCTTCTATTCGGTTTACCAACCCTCTGACATACATCGCATTTCTGGCAGTACTCTTTCGAGTCTCTGTGAATGGTCGACCACCATAGTCCTGCCTGCAATACCTTCTGCGCGGTAGCTTTGCTTGCATAGTGTCCTCCTGCTATTTCTTCATGGGCTTCTGCTAGGATCCTTGGTCTTTCATGTTCTAGCACACATCTTCTTAAGATGCTATCTGCGCCCATTTTGTATAAGTGTCCTGCAATCAGCTGATAGTCTGTAGCCCGGACTACCAGGTTTTTCTTTTGCGCGGTGTTGTATTCCTGTGGTGCAGTTCCTGTACTCAAGTACTGGATGATGTCTGCGAAGTATTCATCGACGATCTGGACTGAAAATAACTGTGCGTCCGAAAAGTTGTCCTCTAAATTTGTAGGTTCCTCTCCGTTCGTGACCCTTGACAGGTGGTCAGGTCTTGTGTTCAACTTCCCTGGTTTCACAATGACTTCAAAGTCAAATTCTTGAAACAAGAGTAACCATCGACAGATTCTCCCCCCCAACATTGGCTTGTTGGCTAGGTACTTAAGGGCTGAATGATCTATGAACATCTTAAAATGTTTGCCTAGGTAATGCATGAACTTCTGTAGCGCGTAGACCATAGCTAGGCCTTCCCTCTTTGTAGTGTTGTAGTTCTGCTCTGATTCTGACGGTTTTCCGCTAGCAAATGCTATAGGATGATCTAATTCTTTTGTTCTTGGCTGCGCCAAAATAGCTGCAAGTGCTATGGTTGATGCATCTACATGTACGTGGAATGTCTTCTCCCAGTCTGGGAATATTAGTATTGGCGCGGTGAACATTTGTTTTTCCTGCATATCTAGACCGTGTTGACAGTCCTCATTCCACTGGAACTTGATATCTTTTCTTAACAATTTTTCCATTGGTGCGGTGATCTGCGAGTATCCTTTTATAAATTTTCTGTAATATCCTGTGTGTCCCAATGTTGCTCTTAGTTGACAGACTGTTTTTGGTGGTGGAAGGTTAACGATTACTGCAATTTTTGCAGGGTTTACTAGTAAACCTTGCTTGCATACTATATGGCCCAATAGTATCCCAAACGGTGTTCCGAAAATGCACTTCTTGATGTTTAATGATATCTGGCACTGCCTGCATCTTTCTAACATCAACCGCAAGACCTCTACATGGTCTTTCAACAGACTATAGACTGTCCAATCGTCCAAGTATACCTCTAGGTACTAGTGGATAATTTTTTTAAATGCAGCTATGACTACTCTGGAAAATATTGCTGGTGCATTCTTCAGTCCAAACGACATGACTGTCTACTGGTAGGATCCCCATTCTGTAGCAAACACGGTCTTGTATTTGTGTTCCTGTGCTATCTTGATCTGGTGGTAGCTTGAGAATCCATCAGTGAATGAGTAAACTTCATGTCCTCCTATGTTCTCCAACACTTCATCCGTGAAAGGTGTAGGGAATGGGTCATGTAGGCACGCATCATTCAACTTCCTCAAGTCGACGCATATTCTTATCCCGCCTTGTTTTTTCTCCTGAACTACCATCAGGCTTATCCATTCGGTTTCTTCTACTGGTTCTATGATTCCAGCTTCCAACATCCTATCGATCTCAGCTTTAACTTTTTGCTTGTATATCGGATTTAGTCTGTATGGTCGCTGTCTGATTTGTCTTGCCTCTGCTCTGAGTGGTATCTTCATTTCACCTAGCTCTCCTGCTATACCCTTCATTTCTGTGAATGTTGTGGGGAACAGGTCACTGTACTCGCGCAGTAACTCTGTTATGCTTTCCATTGTCTGCTCATCCCAGTAGTCTCCAATGCTGGCCATTTTGGGATTCTCAACTGTCCTAATGTTGACTTTTTTCACCTTGATCGGCGCAACAATTACTTTTGATTCTACAGGTGGACCTTCCACTTCTCTTTCGCCTTCATCTTCCTCAATTTGGATATCGCACGGGTTGTGTCCCTCTAGTACTTCTTCATGCACATGGTAGCATGACAACAGTTCTTTCACTGTCTGTTTGTTCCGCTGTTGTTCCTCTGTTATGAGTTCGACTTCTGGTTCCTGAATGAATATCACCCCTCTTATTTGTTTAAGTGTTGCATCTATGTTGGGGTTCTCATGTTCAAATGAGAAAGTGACTGTAAAGTTATGTTGTAGTACTATCCAGTTCATAGTTCCTCTGCGCAGTTCTTGGTCCATATACCAGTTTGTTGGTATGCCTTCTAATGTGTGTACAAAATGATGAGACCATTCTTCTGGGGGTGTCGTTTTCCACAACGCTCTGCACTTCTCCAAGTGTTCCGCTGGTGCCCCCTGTCCATCGTACTTCTGTTGCTCGTTGCTTCTCTGTTCTGCACCAAACCTTATGCGTAGTAACCGCTTACATTGGTACCAATCCTTGATTGTTTCTTTGTGTGCGCCCCACAATCTTGCAGGTGTGGCCTTGAGTGCTATATCTAGTGCTAAGAGTCTTTGATTTTCTAACATTTCATCTTCGTACTGTGTCAAGAATGCTTCCAGATCGTTTACCTTATGGAAACTGGGTGGTTCCCTTATCTCCGTACCTACCCATCTTACTGTGCGGTCTATTCTTGCGCATTTCCCTGTGGACACTTCGTGTAGCCTCTGTTGCCAGTTCTCTAAACCTGTATTTGAGTCTGACACACATGAAGTAATGCTCCACCAACTGAGTATCCTATCTGTAGTTGGGTTCACGTAATCCTCATCTCGCGCAGTTGTTCTGTACAACTAGCTAATTTCCTCCAAGTCCAAGCAAGTAGGCTCTACAAACCTTTCCCCTTCTGATGGGTCTAATGGCGTAATGACCTTGTATTCTCCTGACTCAAATGTCATTTTCCATGTCTTTAAGTTGATTATGGCCTGGCTATAAAACGCCCAATCCAAGCCAAGCAATGTTGGATATGGTGTTGTGCCATCCACTATTTCAATCACTTCGAAGTTTGCTTTAGTGCACACTCCATCCAGGTCTATTGTCACTCTTTTCAATCTCCCAATGGGTAGAACTCTGTGTTGGTTTGCTAGTTTCAGTTGAACAGGTGAATATCCTAATGTGGGCTCTCCCATACATTGCCATGTCTTCTTGGGTAATACGTTGACTTCGGATCCTAGATCCAATATGATATCTCCCATGTTGAAATCTCCGATGTTGGCATTCAACCTGAACTCCCTACTTGTTCTTCTCCTTGTATGTAGGTGATTGATTGTTTTCTGTTCTAGTTTTTCTTATGTCTCTATGCTACATCTTTCTAACATACTTTGTAATATCTTGACCGAGGATGGATCGTTTAATAATTTTACACATGATTGTAAAAAACCTTTGATTGTACTTACTTGTTCCAGAGACTGCATTTCTTTGGTATGATCCAATGATGGAGGCATCTCGTACTCTGAGACTTCCTTAGTCTGCTGCGCGGTTGAAGTCGACGCAATGTCAGGCTTCAAAAATTCTTGTATGGCTTGCTTAAATGTTTCCTTTTCGTTCTGCGCATCGAACTGTTTCCTTGGTTGGACGGTCTTTTTCACCCATTGGTGTTGTTCTGGCTCTTGTCTTACTGCGTCATTTCCTGTTTTAGCTCCTCCGCGTGTAACTAGGTTGATGTTTCTTCCTTCATCCCTTGCTTCTGCTGAAATCCATTGAACATTCTAATGGTTTTGATTCCTCTCTTCCTGGATCTTCCCTAGTAACGTAGGACATTCTTCCGTGTCATGATCTGATGCACGACAATACATACAAGTCGCTAGTGGAAGTGGACATTCTCTTGCATAGTGTCCTGGTTGTTGACAATTGTGACATACCACTGGTCCTCTACCTCTTCCAAAGCCTCCTCTTGCTTGTCCTCCACCTATGTACCCAACTCGATCCCCTCGCGACGCATTATACTAAGGCGCCTGATTGTACTGCGCGGTATTGTACTGAGGCTGCGCGGTATTATATGGTTGCTGCGCAGTATTATACTGTTGTTGTACAGTGTTGTATGGGGCTGGTACCTGGTTAAACTGAGGTGCGGCTTGCCCGGTCATCATTTCTGCATGCACCCTAATGTCCTCTCTCTCATCAACTCCATGGTTCTACAGTCTTTGTCATCATGGTCCACTGATTTGCAAAAGTTGCGATATGAACTCTTTGGGACTGTCTGGTATTTCTGCATCATTGGGCAGTGATATGGATCGTGGCCCTGTTTCTTACAGATTTCGCACCATAGTCCTCCTGTTGGTAACGGATTTGGCATATCCCTGCTGCCATATACTGCTCAAATGTTGGACATTCGTTCTTATGGTGTCCTTCCATCCTGCATGTGGTACACCAAACGACTTCTCGTTTGTCCTTACTTTTGTTCTGGTTCAGTTGGAACGTTAAGTTCTTCAAATCCTCCTTCAGCTCTTCAATGGCTTGATCCATCTTCTGATATTGGTTTTCTTCCAGTTGCAGGGCTGCTTGCAGAGCCTCTGCCTGTGTCTGAAGCTTCTGTTGTCGCAGTGGATATTTCAAGTGTGGTAGTAGTGAATTGACAAACATGTGCCTGTGATGCATATCTGTCATGAGATATTTCAACTTTCCTTTAAATCGCTTGAATCTCTAGTCAATCTCCCATACAGATTCTCCTATTTTTTGTCTAATTGCTATCATTTCGTTCATGTATTGGTCCTTCGAACTTGGCTTCTAAAACTCATTTATCAGCAATTTCTTGATGTTCGCAATCGTTCTGGTTGTCCCTGGTGGATTGTTTGTGGCTAAACTCATATACCAATCCAATGCGCGATCCCTTAGTGTGATAGCTAGTTGTGCAAGTTTAGTGTCATCGTCTGTGATCTGTTTTGCTTCCCAGATCTTTTCACAGATAAACAAGTGTTTCTTCGGGTTCTCCGACGCTTCTCCTTTGAATTCTGGTAACCTGATGGTGGGATCGTGTCCTGCCATCCTAAATGCTGAACTACTACCTCCGCGCAGTGTAGATATTTGACTAATGCTTCCTGAACTGGTTCCCCCAGTTGTTGTTCCCTGTGTAGATGTACTTCTTGTTGTCTTCCTTCTTCCAAAATTCAGTTGTCTAAACGATGGTGTTCTTTTTGGTGTGTTAGTCACACATGGGTTCATGGGTTCCACACTGACATTAATATGGATAGGATTGCTGCCTTCTATTCCTGCTCTTGGACCTCTCGTCTTCCTCTTATATGTTGCGCGGAGGATTTCCTCAATCTGCTCCACAACCTAGAGATCCTCTACCTCCTCTTCATCACTTGCCAAGCCTTCCCTCGCGGCTACGACTCTCTTCTTTGTGTTCACCTTTTATTGGTTGGGTACTCCACTGCGCGTCTTTCCAGCTGTCGTCATGATCCGCTTGATCTGGTAGTTGTCCATCATGATTGGGTCCAAGGCTTCCTCCTTCTTTCCTTTATCCCTTTCTCCTTCCATTTCTCCTTTTTTTGCCAGTGCTTCCCCCCTTCCCCCATGCACGTGGGGAAGTTTAGCTGTCTGATTCCATTGTCATTACACCTTTGTTATAGAGAAGTATCTTAATAGAAGTATACAACGATATAATATACCTTCCTTGAGGCCCGCGTAGAAACTCTTGCTCCGCTGCGTTGTATGACTTCACGATATCTACTGCAAATTCTATTATAAATCCTGCTACAATACTGTCGAGCCAAAAATCTACTACGCGGGTGAATTTGTTATTCACCTGCTGTAACTGCTCAATCTGAACTGGGGTCCACTCTAACTGTCGGATCCGATTCGTTGCGTGGTTATACTTCAACCTCAATATCCACTCCTGCAATAAGTGTGGAAAATCACAGAAAAATACTTCATGCAGATCGGTAAACACATACTTCTCAAGGTATTTGCGCGGTGTTACTCTAGGGTTTCTGTTATCTTTTTGCACAAACTCTAGCTCCTTTGTCTTAAGACAGCTTTCGATCTCGTCTTTTGTGGGATTCCACGATCTCAACATCCCATTCTAGCGACGCATTCTTCTCATCTTCTTGTCGTTCGATTCGGTATTCTTTGGACCCGCCTTCCGCAGATCTTACCCTCTTTTAACAGATCCTCAGCAGATCCCATCTACTCAATCCTATGCTGTTCCAACCGGCAACAGAACCATTTGTTGGTTTGTTATCTCAGCTATACCTTTAACATGATTGACCTAGGTTCAAGTCTAATGGGGTTCCAACAAAGCCTCTAAAGCTATCGGCCCTCCTAGTAAATTAGAAGGCAATGCGGTACACAGAGTGCACTGCGCAGTCTCACCCGAGATAGTCTTAATGGGTGACTGCAATACTCAAGTGTTTGCAGTCCAGGATTGAAAGGAGATATGGAAGGGTGCGTGAAGAGTTCTATTTAACTTATTAAAGCAATATACTATCATTCCCAATTATGCATGTAATGTAATCAAACTTATTATCTCATTCATTCATCATCCTAACATCGACTCATAAATAGTAAAAGAGACACAAACATTCAATCACATAACACCAGTTTTACCGTGGTTCACCCCCTCCTGGCTACGTCCACAAAGACTTGGCTCTCAGGCTCTTCGATTATGGTAGTTCCAAAACTACAGTGCCGCGCGCTTCACAACTCATCTTCAGTCAAGTCGAGATCTACTATGAGGCGAACTAGATCACACCAGGCTCCTCAGCCCGTGATCTAACCCTCAAGATCTACCCTACTGACCCCTCTACAACTCAACAACTTACAAAATTGGGTCGGATTACAGTAGTACTACCGACGAGCTATCAAAACAAGACTCCTTCCTCCCGTAGTCTCTCCTCAAAAGTATGTCTCTCAAAAAAACCCTGACTCCCTCCTTCTCAAAGCATTCTTTTCATCCTCTCCTTACTACTGCCTAGGTATCTATATATATATACGTTTCTGGCTCATCAACCATTACAATGTATTACAAAAACCCTAACCCTAAAGTCGTTAGGTCTTCCATGCATGCGCGCGTGCTGCTCTTCCTTCCAGCTGTCGCTTTCCTCGTGCATGCCTTTCTTCCCAAAATAGCCTTTCTTTTCCCATTCGGCCTGCTTCCAACAGGAGTCCCCACACTGTTTTGGGGAAATTGACACCCGAGGAGATTTATACAGGTACTAGGCCAGATGTGAGTCATCTTTGCATCTTTGGGAGTGTATGTTATTGTCAATTCCCTTCAGAGAAGAGGACAAAGTTGGACCCCACAGGAGAGAAGGAGATATTGGTTGGTTACAATGAGGGCTCCAAGGCCTACCACATCTTTGTGCCAACAAGCAGGAGGATTGTGGTAAGCAGGGATGTGCAGTTCGAGGAGGAGCGAGCAATGAGGAGATCTAGAGATATGTCAGTGTAGGTAGAGGACCAACAGGGATAGGACTCGGGGAAGAAGATTGAGGAGGTACAAAATATTGAGTCAAAAGTACAAGGTACAGGTACATGTACTAGTGTTGAGAGGGAGACTAGTGGACAGGACAATCAGGAGACTGGTGAGGAGGACGAGCAAAATGAGACTGTTCCACAGAAGATTGAGCCTAAGCCACGACCTAAGTGGTACAAGTCCATAGTTAGTGATTCTAGACAGGTAGCACCTCTAGAGAGATGTTTTAGATCGAGTAAACCATCGCAGAGACTTGGGTACATGGCACTCATGACAGAGCTTATAGATGTCGAGCCTTCCACTTATGAGAAGGCTGCACAACATGGAGTGTGGCAGGAGGCCATGATGGAGGAGTATGCCTCCATCATGTAGAACGATGTATGGGAGGTGGTGCCCAGGCCAGAGGGAAAATGGGTGGTTGGATCCAGATGGATTTATAAAGTCAAACATGCAGCAGATGGAAGTGTGGAGAAGTATAAGTCGAGCTTCGTAGCCAAGGGGTTTTCATAGAAAGAGGGAGTCGATTACGAGGAGACTTTCACCCCGGTGGCTAGATATTCCTCCATTTGAGCAGTTATGTCATTAGCAACAGAGAAGTGCTGGCACGTTCATCATATGGACGTGAAGAATGCCTTCCTCAACGAAGTTATTAAGGAAGAAGTCTATATTGAGCAGCCTGAAGGATTTGAGGTTGGAGACAGGGACACACATGTTTGCAAGTTGAGACGAGCCTTGTGTGGGCTCAAGTAGACACCTCGGGCGTGGTACTCAAGGATTGACAACTACTTGAGAGAGATGGGATTCCAACAGAGTGAGGCTGATCTGAACCTCTATTTTCTAGCAGGTGAGGTGCCTCTCATATTGGTACTTTATGTTGTTGGATTTTTATAAAATTAGTTAGCATTAGATTTACCATAGCAATTTAGACCTTCTTTTAACAATCAATTATCATATACTGAAATATAAACAAGCACAAGAAGACACAAAGATTTATCCTGGGAAACCCTTCTTCACAAGGGGAGAAAACCCAACACACTTTTCTTTAGAGAGAATATCCTTGCCAATACAATATAACCATGAGCAAGCTCTATTCACTAGGGAAAACCAACAAAGAAGAATCCCAACAATATGTACTTATCTTCACAAGAGATAACCCAACAATATAGCTGCAACAAACCCTAGCTAGAGCACTAGAGTATCTATCCTCCACCAGCGCACCACCAAGACACAAGAGAAACCATAGCCAACCTGTGCCCTTCTTCCTTCTTTGTTGGACTGTTGCAACTGCTTCTCTCTCCTAAACTTGCGCTAGGATTGCAGAGTGAATGTGTGTGACAAATGAGGAAGGTGTCACCTTTATTTATACTGGACTTGGTAGGTGTCTTTTCCGAACAGGTGTCTCTTCAAGTAGGGCTGACTTGTCTTCTAGAAATTATATTTTCACTTTGTCTTTTTCTCGTGGGCCCGATTTTACTTTTGGAGCATTATATTTCTTCTTTATTGTTTTTTTGTGGGGCTGACTTCTCTTCTAGGATCTTCTAATTTCTTTCGGGGCTTCTTTGAACTGTTTAATGGTTTCCTTTTACTTCTTGACATATTCATCTCTAAGAAAAGTTGTCCTGGAGCTGAATACCTCCCGCTATTACCAAAAACATCAACATATGTTGATGATCTCTTTCTTACTAGAGATGAGCAGTTGATTGCAGAGTGCAAGGGCAACCTTGCAACAAAGTTTGAGATGAAAGACCTTAGGTTGATGCATTACTTCCTTGGTCTATAGTTTTGGCAGACATATGGGCGCTTCTTCTTAGGACAAGGGAAGTATATAGTGGATATATTGCACAGGTTTAGGATGACAAAGTGTAGGCCCATGTCCACGCCTCTAGTGATGAATTGGAGGAAGATTGACGTGTCTAGTTTAGAGACAATTGACCCCACCATCTATCGTCAACTTATTGGATCGCTCATATATTTGGTCAACATTAGGCAGGATATTAGCTTTGTAGTTAACTCCCTAAGTCAGTTCATGGTGGACCCTCAGAGAGTACATTGGATAGCTGCGAAGCATGTGCTTCGCTACTTGAGAGGTACAGTGGAGTACGAGTTGTTGTATGAGTGCAATAGTGGAGTGAGACTGGTAGGTTTTACAAATGTTGATTGGGAAGGATGTGCAGAGGACAGAAATAGCACTTCAAGGTGTTGCTTCAACATTGGGTCAGGTATTATATCTTGGTTTAGTAGGAAGCAGAGGTCAGTGGCATTGAGCTCTACGGAGGCAGAGTACATGGTAGCTAGTTTAGCAACATGTGAGGCACTGTGGTTGAGGAAGTTGCTCTCAGGACTGTTCGATGAGTTACAAGCTACTATCATACACTGTGATAATCAGAGTGGCATCGGGTTCTCTGAGAATCCTGTGTTTCATGATCGTAGCAAGCATATAGACATTCAGTATCAGTTCCTACGAGATTGTGTACAGAGGGGAGTTGTGAGGCTCCAATACATACAGGTTGATGATAAGATGGCAGATATATTTACCAAGGCATTGAGCAGACTGAAGTTTGAGAAGTTCAGAGATAAGATGGGGTTGGTTCAGAATCCCTTCCTCGTTAAGAGGGACTGTTGAGAAGAATAACTCAAAAGGTCTTCTCCATGCATGACGTCCCTGCATTGTAGAGGGCAATGAAACTTAGCCAAGTTGATGTGTTAATCTCTTTCCTAAAGTTTACTTGGGAAAAAGTCACTTAAATGTGTTATATTTTAATGTTGACTTAATGAACATTTTTTCTAAAGTTAAAAGTGAAAATAATTTAAGTGATGGTCTTTTAATCTTGGCTTTTCATCTCATTGAGAGAGTGAGGGTTGATCTCAACCCTTGATCTCTTTGGAGATAGGGTTTTCGCTTTCTCATTGAGATAAAATAAATCAACTTGGTGGCTGGGCGCATTATTCACTTGAGAGAGGGCGAGTTTCAACAAGAGGAGATTCGCTTGAGAGTTTGCTGGAGAAGAGTTACAAAGAAGACAAAGGAGAGTTCTAGCAGGTGGATCGACTAGTTTTCTCAGCCATTTGTAGAGGTCGTACTACAGATTTGAGAGAGCCGCACGTGTGACGCAAAGACAATGCAACTGGGTCGTACTATTTGCAAAGAGGTTTGTTTTCTGGGCCGATTTTGTGTTGCTGGGTTCGATTTGGTTTGGAGAGGGCCACACAGGTGTTGGGTAGTATTTTCGTTGGGGTTTACTCGGCCATTGTTGTAACTCGATCTGCTCTGTAAGAGATCTTTATATTTTCTACTGCAATAATAAAATCCACAAACTGAAGGACGTGTTTTCCCATATTAGGTTTTTCCCGGGGTTATTTTACCCAAAAATATTGGTGTTCTCATGTGATGTGATTGTTGTTATTATGTACAATGTTCCTAGTATTTATTTCTGCTATGCGATTTTATTTTCTGTGAAGAAAACCTAGTTGTAACTACAAAATAACAATTTCAGAAATTTAAATGTGCTAAATAAATTTCTGTGTACTAAAGATTGTTGAAGTTTTCAGTTCATCTTGCTGGGTTTTAGTGGATTCACATAATATAATATAAATGTAGTCATAAGGTGAAACACTCTTAAATTAAAGTACTTCTGAATATATAAAAAATAAAGTACTAATTCAAAATTAAAAAAAATGAATGGATAGATTACCACATATTATTCACACTTTATATTCCAAATTAAGTAAAAGAATTTGTAATTCATTACATAGGTACATATTCAAAATAATATAATTTAACATGGATATGTTTTGAAAATCAAACTAATATATAAATATGTGGGAGCCATGAATATATGGTTCCCACGTATTCATATATTAGCTTTAATTAATATACGAATATGTAGTTCATAACATGAGAATGTACTCATATGTTAGTTTTACTTTGTGAATATAATCCATGTATTTATTTTTTTAATTAGTCACATTTTATATTTCCCTAATTCAAAAAATGAATGTGGTTCATCACATGGATTATATTAAAAAAATATTACATTATTATTTATTATATGAGTATTACTTTATGAGTACTACATTTCTTATTAAAAGTAATTCAAATAGCCAAAGGTACTTTATTTTTGGTTACATCAGTAGATGTTTTTTTATTAATTTTACCTCTAGACATCTTTTCAATTTAGCTTAACCATAGTTACATAGATTGTAGTGTAAGAGGTGAGTCGTAAAAATGCCTTCCCCACAAAATAGATAACTCACAATTCTTTACTATATCTCTTAGGAGGCCTATTCTAGACCTCAAAATTCCCCTAATGACCTTAAATTGGCGCTTCAAATTATTTATCTTTTACATAAGGATTAATCCTATGGACTTAAGAAAATCCAAAGTTAATATCTCATAAACATGTTGAATTTTCACTATGCTAGGCTCAAGCATGAGGTTTATTTCATTTAGCATGTACTTGAACCATAAACAAATGCAACTACACCATACACAATTGCTGCAATAACCAAGATCACAAGAAGAATTACCATGCACAAGATACACAAGATTTATCCTGGGAAGCCCTTCTACTCAAGGGAAGAAAACCCAACAATCCTTTGCTATATTCTCAAGAGAAGATCCCCCAACCATAAGCCCTAATGCACACAAGAGGGTGCTTCTACAACCTTGAAACTAGTGCCCAAGAGAGGTGCGCACTTCAGCCTTACATGCACTTGCTGAAATTCCGAGTTTGCATGTGAGAGTGTGTTTCTTCAATGGGGAAATCACCTCTATTTATACTAGACCAGACACAACAATAGGTGTGTCTATTGGCACAATAGGGATGACCTTAATAACTCAGAAATATAATTAATTATTACAATAAACATCAATTATCTTTCACATATGGTGGGGCCAACTTGTACCCTTTACATCACAATTAGGGTTACAAGTAAATCTTACACTCAGACAATATAGCAAGGGATCCACACGTCCACTAGTGCTCAACCACTAGGGACACGTCCACCTGTGCTCAGCCACATGGACGTCATACTCAACAAATCTCTATCTCAACTGAGTCCACAAGAGAATCATCTGGAGTACCATCTCAAGCCTAACTCAACTGAGTCCACAGGAGTGCAAAGGCAAGAGACCACATCGACTCAACTGTCACATAGGAGAACGATACACCCATCACATGGGCACACCTAACACTGGGGCGCACATCGACTCAACTCAGTCCAGAGGAGAACGATACAACCCAACACATGGGCTCTCTCACAGGTCTACTCAACTCAGTCCAGAGGAGAACGTATCCTGGAGAATGTCACAGGACGTTGGAATCATCAACACTCCCTCTCAGAGAGGGAGGCATTCTCCACCAGGCCAAGTCTCTCACAGAAGTACTCGAACTTCGTCCTGGTAAGCGGTTTGGTGAAGACATTTGCAATCTGCTCATGTGTAGAAAGGTATTGCACGTGTACTGCTTTTCTCGGCACCATATCTTTGATATAATGGTATTTGATCTCAATGTGTTTCGATTTATCGTGAAACACATGATTCTCTGAGAGCTTCACACAACTCTGGTTATTACAATGAATAATTGTGGAATCCATCTCATGATCAAATAAATCTGCAAGGAGCTTGCAAAGCCACATTGCTTCGCGGACTGCCACACACAACGCTATATACTCTACTTCCGTGGTACTCAAAGCCACATAGCTCTATTTCCTACTGCACCAGGAAACCATGGCAAATCCCAAAGTAAAACAACAACCGGATGTGCTCTTTCAGTCTATTGCGCTCCCTGCCCAATCTGCATCGGCATATCCCTACAATCTCATTTCTACACCGGAGGCATATCTCATGCCATATCCAACTGTGCCTCGTAGATATCTCAATACATGCTTCGCTGCTATCCAGTGAGTTTGTCTCGGCTGACTCATAAACTGACTGAGTACATTCACTGCATAACATATGTCAGGTCTGGTGTTAACTAGATACATCAATGATCCAATCAGCGGTCGGTAAAGATGTGGATCAATCTTGTCTGAATCTGTAGAAGCCTCGTTCATTTTCTTCAGATCCATCACCATCGGTGTAGACATGGATTTGCAGTCTGTCATACCGAACTTCTTCAATATCTCCACTGTATATATTCTTTGACTCAGGAAAATCTCGTTAGTCCTCTGCCATACTTCTAGTCCCAAGAAGTAGTGCATCATACCCAGATCCTTCATCTCAAATTCAGAAGTCAATGCACGCTTGCATTCAACAATAAGTCTTTCTGAACCGATGAGGAATAAGTCATCAATGTACAGGACCAAAATCAGGCACTCGTTAACAACAATGTGATAATATAGGTTTGGATCATCAACTCTCTTGTTGAAGCCCAAACTCATTAGGAATCCATCCATCTTTTCGTACCAAGCACGAGGTGCCTGCTTTAGTCCATATAGGGCTTTCTTCAACTTGCACACATGAGATTTCTACTCATGTATCACGAATCCTTCTGGTTGCTCGAAGTAAACTTTTTCCTCAATCTAACCATTGAGAAAGGTTGTCTTTACATCCATCTGATGTAGTGTCCAACCCATGGATGCTGCTAGTGCAATGATAGTACAGATGGAAGTGTATCTGGCTACAGGAGAAAATGTCTCCTCATAATCAATTCCCTCCACCTGTGAGAATCCTCTGGCTACAAATTTCGCTTTGTACTTCTCGATACTTCCATTAGCTGTTGAATTTTTCATAAGCTAGGTTAAGCATGAAGTTCATTCCATTTTAGCATTTCACTTAACCATAAACAATAATGTTGCAGCAATCAAGATCACAAGAAGAAACACCATGCACAAGAACACAAGAAGTATCCTAGGAAACCCTTATCAACGAGGGAAGAAAACCTAGCCAAATCCTTTGCTATATTCTTCAAGAGAAAGACCTTCACCACCAAGAAAGACCTAGCAGACAAGAGGGTGCTCAAACCCTAGAAGACTAGCGCCCAAGAGAGGTGCGCACCTTTTCCCAAGTAGATGTACTTGCTGAAATTTCCAAACTCATATGAAAGATATGATTCCACAATGGGGAATCTTCCTTTACTTATATTAGACTTGTCCTATCAACAAAAGTGTCTATTGGCTCAACAGGGCCGACCTCTCTAAGTCACATTATAATTATAAATATTATTATTATAATTAATAGCAACCAGATTAATTATCTTTTACATTTATTATTAATCACATTAAGGTGGGGTCGACTTGTACCCTTTACATAACAATTAGGGTTACAGGCATGTCTGACTCTTGAACAATATATAGCAAAGGATATGATACACCCACTAGTTCTCATCCACTAGGGGCACATCCATAGGGTTGTCATATCTATGGTTCATTGCATTACATAGAAGAAACAGATCTTCACACGTTCACCTGTGCTCGTCCACAGACACGTCCACTCTATAGATTTTCTTTCCCACTGCCTCACACAGGGGAATCATCTGGAGTCTTCTCGTTAACTCTGCTGCTCAGAGGAGGCTAGTACATCATATTCATTTATGTTCACATGACGATGCACCCAACACTTTGGTATTTCACATGTTCACCTTGTGCTCAGCCACAGGCACGTCTAACTCAACAGATCGCCTTTCCCACTGGATAATCATCCAGAGTTCTTCTCAACTCTGAATGGAGGAGGTCATCTCTACGTTCCTAGCTCTGTCTCAAGCAGGAACCACGTACCCTTCTTAGGGGCTTTCTCCCAAGTTTGTAAGCTGAGAGAAAGACTCACATAGTTGCAATGATCCACATCTCACAGGTTTGTAAGCTGGATAATGTCTCACATAGTTGCATTCATCAACACTCCCTCTCAGCTAGGGAGGCATTCTTCATTATGCCAAGTCTCACACGGATGTATTTTGAATTTTGTCTTGGCTGGAGTCATCAACACTCCCTCTCAACTAGGGAGGCTTTCTTCATCAAGTTAGTTTGGTGAAGATGTCTGCAATCTGCTCATGTGTAGGAAGGTACTGTATGTGTATGATTTTCCTCTGCATCATATCTCTGGTATAAGGACGTTTCATCTCATCGTGTTTCGATCCATCAGGAAACACTGGGTTCTCAAGGAGCTTTACACAGCTCTTTGGTTATCATCATAGGATCCATCTCATGGTCAAGTAAATCTGTCAGAAGCTTGTGAAGCCATATTGCTTCGCACACTCGATGCTATATACTATGTCTCTGTGGTGCTCAAGGCTACATAGTTTTGTTTCCTGCTGCATCAGGAAACCATGGAAAAATTCGCGATAGAACAACAACAGGATGTGCTCTTCCAGTCCACTGTAATTTCTGCTCAATCTGAATCGACATATCCTGAAAACTCAAGTTCACACGGGAGGCATATCTCATGCCATATCCAACTGTGCCTCATATATATCTTAATACATTCTTTGTTGTTGTTTAGTGAGTTTGTCTCGGTTGACTCATGAAAGGACTAAACACATTCACTGCATGGCATGAATCAAGTATGGTGTTAACCAGATACATCAATGATCCAATCAGCTGTGGATCAGTCTCGTCTGAATCATCATCAATCTTTTTCTTTAAATCCATCATGGTGGATTTTGCATTCTGTTATACTGAACTTCTTTAATATTCTTCACTTTATATTTTCCTTACTCAGGAAAATCTCATCGATCCTCTATCATACTTCTTGTCCCAAGAAGTAGTGCATCATACTTAGATTCTTCATCTCGAATTTAGAAGTCGGATTACTTGTATCCAACAACAAGGCTTTCTGAATAAGTCATCAAAATCAGGCTCTCATCACCAACACTGTAATAATATCGGTTTGGATCAGCAACATTCTTGATGAAATCCAAGCTCATCAAGAATCTATCTATCTGATATAGTTTCCAACTCATGGATGGTAGTACGGATGGAAGTGTATCGGGTTTACTGGATCAAGTGTCTCATCATAGACAACTCCCTCTGTTTGTGACAAACCTCTGGCTATAGA